>NNCF01126803.1:17031-32980 GCA_002313205.1 Laupala kohalensis
GACGTAAATGAACTTGTAGTACTAGAAATGCTACGCAAGTTAATGTTACGAAAACCAAATACATTACATTGACTTTAAAGAATTTAACTTTTTAGGGCCTGCAACATATCATTTAGGAATGTGTACCACAAAAGCATATAATTGTCAATGTTTAGAAAAAGTTCATAGTTTTAATTACCTTGGTGTAACTTTGGATAACAAATTATCATTGTTCATAGAATTGAACTATTTATCCAGACGGTGGTCGCACTACTAATTTATATAAAGATCATTCACATTTTTGTAGGTCACTTGCCATACATTTCATTAGACTTCCCTCTGTGTCTACCGGTGACATCTTGGGACCACTGTGTGATTCCAAGAGCACCCTCTAGGTCTGTCGTATGTCGGAGATTGCCGACTCAGTCGGTCACCCTACCCGCCTGAAACTTAGGCTGAGAGTTTGGGTTACAGTTGTCCTACCAGTCTGCGCACTGGTTGACGGGAACACGTCTAGCTTTCGTATTCCTGCTACTTTATGCACAGGTAGTAGCCGAGCAGCAATCCTGCTCACCGATCGGAAGCTTAAACTTCTTTCCCGTACCACGGGTGGGGAACCCACTGCCCGACAGAGTCCAACCCTATTTAAGGGGCGTCAGAAAATCCTTATTCTGAGGGCTCAATGCCCCTTCCCTGTCTACTCGGTTTAAAGTGCTGAGTGACACTCGAGAGCGCAAGGACAAGACTTGTTCTCTACCACTTCGTGTAATCCCCAGCATCCGATCCGTTGCTCTATTTAAAGACATTGGGTACGGTGTGGTGGGGCTTGTCCGTTCGTCCAGTGTTCCACCGAACGGCTACTAACTTAATCCGGGTCGGCTCAATTAAGTGCTTTCCCTTCAGACACTTAGCTGTGTTCGAGGGCGGACCCTCTCCCCGTGTGTCGGAATCCAGAAGCCTTACTGGATCCCAAACTGTGACGGGTAACAGTTCGAGACGCAACTAGTTTGTCTCTTCCATCTGTCCGAAACTTCCTTTCCATTTGCCCAGGGTATATGGGATCTGGGCAGGTTACGAGTTCCAGTAGTAGTACACTCAAGGTGGTTAAACACAGTGCACCCCCCTTTACGTAGGGTTCGTCGAGACCCCTCTCCACTTGGAGCTCTCTACTCGTTGTTAGTCAGGTTACCTAGCAGCCAAGGTAACGAGTAACGGCCGACATCCCTTACGGAAACATCTCCCCATTCCTCCCTCGGACCGATCCTTTACCCGCATTCGCGGGATCGGGTACGGCGCCCGAGAGGCGCCCCAGCCGGCCAGGGGTCGAACCGACAGGTAACGTTGGGGCGGCAAGCTAGGATCCTGCCTTAGAGGTCCACTCCTCGCCTACTCGGTTTCAAGTGCTGAGTGGCACCCGAGAACTCGATCATGACCAATTAAGGACGAGTCTTGCTCTCTCCCACTTCGTGAAAACCCCAGCATCCGATCCGTTGCTCTATTTAAAAAGATTAGGTACGGTTGTGGTGGGGCTTGTCCGTTCGTCCAGTGGTCCACCGAACGGATGCTTTCTTAATCCAGGTGAACCCACACTGGGGGATGTGGGTCCACCCTTCAGACGCTAAGATAAGCTCGAGGGCAAGCCCTATCCCCGTGTGTCGGTTTGCAGAGACCTTACTGGAACCCAAGCCGTGACGGGTAACAACTCGAGACGCAATTAGTTTGTCTTTTCCATCTGTCCGTGACATCCTTTCCATTTACCCAGGGTATCTAGAATCTAGGCGGGGTACGTGTCCCGGTAGCAGTGCACTCAAGATGGTGGAACACAGTGCACCCCCCTTGTCAGAGAGCAAGTGCTCAGCTTGAACTCTACAAAGGGTTCGTCGAGGCCTTGCGGGGTGAAACCGCCAAGTGTCTCTGCTCGTTGTTAGCTAGGCTTCCCTAGCAGCCTGATTTTCCCCACAAGTAGCGGCCGATGACCCTTTCGGAACCATCTCCCCCCTTCCTCCATCGGACCGATCCGTTACCCGTAAGGTTGCGGGATTGGGTACGGCACCCGATGGGCTGCTCTAGCGAAATGGGGGATGATTTCGCTAGATGGGTTAAGCTAAAGTCGGAATCGCCGTCCCGGATTTCTCAAAAGTTCTTTCCATTGCTTTGCATCGGTATGAACCCACTGAGACGGCACGAACTTGCCAACGTTTGCTAAAAGTCCCCAGAGGAAGGTTTTTATAAGGCTGTAATATTTACCGGGAGGCTCATTGGCAGTTTATGAATGCGGACACTCGCAAGAACCAGGTATTCGCCACTTCCGTTGTGTTCTATTATGTTGGGTGATCAGAATAGAATAGGGAACAGGTAACACGCGGATCCTAATCCTTGGAGAATGAACGGTTCCGGAATATCAGAATCAGTGGGCGCAGTCTTTGGAACTTTCGAAATTTGCGAACGTCGTCCGTCCGTTGACACCCCATGCGCGCGTGGAATTAATGGGCAGAAATTTGAAAAGGAAGTTTTCTCAATATATGATATATTTATTTTGATATTGTTGATCTTTGAACACCAGTGTTCTTTAATGCTGAGTTTAATTGATTGGATGGTCTTTCTCTTTTATTGACAATTACGTATTCATAAGCAGTTTGCAATTTTTCTTTTGGCTTCAAAAGAAATTTTTTTTATTTATTTGAAACTTTTTATACGCTCATGATATTTTGCTCAATTTTTCGCTATAATTGAAAATAAACAAAATGGCTCAGTGTGTAAGTTTCCTATATTTATATTTAATGTCTTAATTTTGTTGCAAAACAGACTTGGAATGCTTCGGTAAAGAATGTCCTGAAGTAATAAGTGACTTATCTTCTACTGCACGTTACACATGCTGCAATGTTTGCGAGATATAATTTTGTGAGACAATTTTTCAACAAGTTTTTCATCAAGTTTTAAATATTAAGTTTTGTAAAATTATATTTAATTTTCAATGTTTTGAGACAATAGTCAACTTTCTTTTTAGAAAAATGAATCTATAATATGCATGATTTCAATAATAGATCATTTTAATACAAACGTCTTAGAAATCTGAATATTATTAGTTCTAACAGAGTAAATAATCATTTGGTACTAAAACACACTCTGATAACGTATATGAATATTGCGTTAGGGTCTTTTCTTCATAAATACCATGTTTCACAGCAAAAATGCCACGGAGAAATTTGTAATTTAAATGAAGTCACACTCACCCAACTATAGGTTTCTTGAATCCAATTTTTTTCTCAATTTCCTCAAGCATCAGAGAAATGTGTACCTGAGGCCTTAGAATGTACTTGAGCATTTGTCCCGCCCACCACACATAAGGGTATCCATGCAACTTCTCCAACCGAGAGGCGAGATCAGCTGGTATCGTTAATGGGGGAAAACCAGGTGGTGGATAATTCCAAGGATCGCTAGAAAGTATCACAACTTGCGGTTTGGATTTACCTGTAATGAAAATGGTGAGTGATTTTTAGACGATACTATTTATGTCGCTTTTTTTTTTTTTATTCTCGTGTAAATAATAATAATAATATTAATAATAACAGTAGAACCTAATTAACTGTACAAATTACCCATTGTAATTCTAGTAGAACTGCTCTGTGGTCACTTATACATTGCATCACCGCGGATGAGAGAAATAAATCATCGGGCTTAACGAGGAAAACATCCAGTAAAGCTCCTCTCCCAGTGGGCGCTGGTGTTCCGTGTGTTTACCCCCTGTCCCATTCCACGTCGTTCGTTAATAACTGTGCATCACACCTCGCAACTATTTTTCCTTCCCATCTCACTTCTGGAAAGTTTAGGTCTCCTCCGATTATTCCATGACTCCTGCTCGCGATCGGATATTTCCAGCCCCTTCCTCCAGCTTGTGTTTTCCTTTCTGCTTAAGTGTGGAATTATTGGCACCAATGGTGACTCTGTCGGAGGTGAATATTTTCATTACCAATAAGATAATTTGCGGATCTTACAATGGTTACACAGTGAAATAGGTCAATTTTTTAAAATATTTTGGACAAACCTAAAATAGCTTCCAAGATTAGAAATACATATATTCATATCTACCTTAAAATATATTTTTATGTTAATACATTTCGCTATACAGAATTTATCCCTATAAAGATTTTTAGTTGCGATAGCGTAGCATAAATAGTTGTGACCATTAAATGAAAAAGACAATTTCAAATTAAAGCGATTTCATAACTAATTGTACAGATCGACCATTGAATCTCTGATGGATTATAAACATACGCCTTTAGGGTCAATCTTGCACTGACAAACTAAGAGGCACTTTACGTCGTCGAGGTAATAAGAGGGCTTATCTTCCGTCTTTTCGTTGAGAGAATTTGCGTTTACAATGTGACATTCTAGAAAATTTTGATCGTTCCTGTACAATTTCTAAACTTTTTATTTTTTTTAACTTTCTGAGATAAATAAAAATATATGAAATGTAAACTATTGTTCAACGATATCTTTAAAGAGAATCTAAACACAGAGTATTTGTTACAGGTACATTTTAAAAGCAGCCCTACTTTTCCCTCTTCAAAACCAAAAACTTATGTCTTGGAAAACCACAAAAAAAGGCGGGGACAAACTCGACCCTACTCCAATGAGGAATGCGTTCCTGTGTATTTGTATCCCTTGACCGCGCAAACAAGCTCGGTACAAGTCTGATGTTCAACATTTTTACTAATAAAATTAGTCCTAGAAAATTGAAGCAAATAAAATTCATGAGCTTTATTCACCTTTTGGAGGTGGAAGGGGTTACAACACTATCAGACCCATACTAGTCAGACATACCTTCTAGGGAAGAAGAACTAAAATAAAAGTAGCGATGGTACAAAGGTATATCTTTTAAGAGCTGTAGAAGTGTTTGTAGAACTTGTAACACTAGACTAACTGATTAGTAGCTCCTGAATTACTCTTCCTCTGTTAGGAGCTTCACTCATTGAAATGCTTGTCGAAAAACAACATCAACAAACTAGATAATTTCCAAAGATATATCTCATTTCTTTATTACGAAAATAAGTGAATTATTACACAAATTATATCTGAGAATAAAACAATACCATATTTTCTAAAAAGAAAAATATTTGTGAACTAATATCTTGTAAAAAGAAACTTTCCATCTGTCAGTTTTCTGACTCAAACTATGTCAAATTTTGTATATCCGTGTGATTTTTGTAAACGGGACAACACATTGACACAATAACCAACCAATCACTTTCTTAGCAACGCGCCTGAATACTCTTGTCACTAGTAATCTGGAATTCTTTGTAATGTTTTTAGTTACGAACATTAATTTCATTAATGGCATTATTTTCGAAATTAATATTGATAAATCTGCGTATTTTTTAAATACTTGTTCTATTATAATCTATTATAATTAAATGCTCTGTATGTATGAAACTAAATTGTCAAATGCTCTTTAAGTATAATTGGCGCAACATAACTGTTGCTCAAGCACAATGTTAATGAGGAGAAATATAAAGGCTATTCTCACAAAATTTTGTGTTTCAGAGCGAAGGGTCTCCTAATCCTCTCAAGAAATAACCTGCTTACAAAGAAATATTAAAAGTATACTGGATTTAATATAACATAAATGAAGGCTTTTAATATAAATTCACGTACAGCATGTATCCCTCCTTTAAAAAAATGTTTTTAATGAATTTATGACACTCATAACTTCATTGCGTTCGTCTCGGAAATAAACATACAATGCGGTACGTAAGTATGTATAAAGTGGACATTGGTTTTGAGTTACTGATTATGATATTTTACCTATTTCTCAGAAATACGAATCTAAAAAATTTGCGATATCCTTAGGATTTGATACCATTTTGCCATCGTCTATTAGAAAAATGTTTTCAAGTCGATTTTCTGAAGGCGTTGGGTAACTTTTTACAATATTCCACATGGTTTTGATCCGATTCTTCGATTCTATTATCTGTCTGTAATTTTTCTTCACTATAGCTGCATAGACCATTTCTCTAGGTATGAATTTATATTTATGGAAATAATCATGTAATTCCGGCGGTTGGTTATTGAGTTTTGAAAGATAATATAAATGACGCTTTTATTTAAAAAATTCTTTTCCCTTGTGTTATCAATCTTTTGTTATTCTTTACTTCTTCTGACTGTCGTTTTATAGGAAAGCAAGACTTGTAATACTCTAAGAAATTTGAAAATAATACAGTGAAATTAGCGTTGGTGTTTATACAATTATACACGTTATCCTTCATTTTTTGTTGTAAAAAAGCTTTAAAATTGTAATTTTATTTCGTTAAACAATCTAGTAATCTTGTGGAGTATTTCACGTGGTTGTCCAGAGAGCGTATTTCTGCCGCCATCACGGCGTTGCCCGTCCGCGCATCGGGGAGTTGTGCGCATATCTACTAGTCGAAACTTCATTGCGCCTTATCCTGCAGAATCTGCCTGTGAGTCTCCGAGTTCAATCGATACTAAGTCATCTCCGTAAGTAAAATGAAATGGAGTATCCCTCATTCCTCTAGTTTTCTTCGAACAAAATTTATAATTACATTCCAGCGTCTGTATAATGCTTACATACGGACTATCGTTAATTCATGCAAAATTGTTTGTTCATCAAACGTAGTATCATATACCTATCTTGAAATTATGATATCACTATGTTTCGTAGGCGTCCCATGACGTCGTGCCTATCGTACTTGCCTTCTATCGCCGGTGACACATGTTCAAACCCTGTAGAACAAGTAGAATTCGCAGTGGTGGACGAAATGTGTTTGCGGCAGGTTTTTCTTTTTGAGCACTCTCGCTTCCCCTGTCACTGATTGCCACAAAATTTACTCATCATCATTTCACCACATTCGCATGTCACTTTTGTCATCACCGTCAATTAAACAAAACGGTGGTTATATACAACGACCAGAAAACAGAGGAGCTTCAAGACGGGGTTTCCGAAGCACCTGAAGCTGTTAGAAATCCTCTCACACAACTCTTCGTACGTCGGTATAAGTGATACGAACTGTATCTTGTACGGAACTTGTCTCTGCTGTCAGTGGATACATCAATACAAGAGTTCAGGGTCGATCTCGTCCCGGGATTTTCGTGACGAATTTTTCTTATCGCTACTGAGAGGTAATTTTTCTGCCGGGTATATGACAAACGGGGAGACGACGACTTTTTGTGAAACTTTTATTCTGGATATGGGCTCGTGGGTTTGTATCTTGGAACAATAGTTTCCTTTTAATATTCTTTCATTTCTGCTAGAAATAAAAATCGAAATAATTTAAGATTTTTTTAAAAAACTGCTACAATTTTCAAGAACGTCATATGAAAAATGCGAATTATTTCGGGAAACAAAACAAAATATTGAATTTATCTCTCATTAACTCGATTTCGGTAAGTGGCAAATAATTTATCAGTGAAAGATTAAATCCGTAGGATTAATATTTTTATATTGAATGAAAAGTTAATATTACCTGTAAGGCAATAGTCAATAAATACAATTTGTTAAAAGATCGTTTTTATTTACGTCTTGTCCATTTAAATGTTGTATCTAATAAGGAAATACTGCCACAACTAGAAAACACATGATCTTAGAAAATGTTATAACTAAACTAATTTAAAAATATTAGATACGAATAAATATTAGAATTAACGTTATTTGAATTTCTGGAATGCGGGACTATATGTTACATAAAGCTCTCTTCTTACTGATGAAGTCAAACTTTACCAGAAACTCCACTTGTGCCAAATCTTCCGCATTTTATCCGGAGGATTATTTAATAGAGGAAAAGATAAGTGGGAGGAAGTGATGGGGGAATAAATTGCCGCTGCTGGTACTGATCTCATGGACCAGTTCTTCGTTTCCTTCCAGTGTGCTGACGCGCGTCAAAAAATGGACATCTTATATCGATAGCTACGTACCCATTGGGGTCGAAATCTGCGAAGTTACAAAATAATTTTAATTTTTTTGTCAATATTCATATTCCATAGAAAAATTTAAAGTCTTTTCGATTTTTCCATAATGAAGACAGAGGTAGTTATGTTCTAATAGTTGATTCAAATGTATGTTACCCCTTGGATATTGAGTCTAAATTCCTCTAATTATTTTTATTGAAAGTTATTGTACACTTCTTATCTTTACAGGTAATTTAATTTTCTTTTTACTACAACTTTTAAAAAAAATTTTTACGTAGATTTTTTTTTTGCTCTTTAAGAAGGATAAGTTTCTATGAGATGAAAAATTAGACTGGTAATGTAAGTGCCTTATCTTTTAATGATATTCATTTATTAAAATTTAAAAAAATACAACAACCCTAAATGATTAATTATTCGAAAAGAACAAAAAAAACACACCCAAAAATTTATTTTCTGATGCTTTTGTTTTTAGGATGAGAGGTAACTTACTAGCTATAGTCTAAATAGCAAATAGAGTTAAGGGTAAACATATAACGGTTCTGCTACGCTTCTGTTGTTTCTTCATATTCAGTAAATGTTGCATCATTGTATTCGGTTCTTTTCCAAAATTAATAAAAATGTATATCTTCTTCTTCTTCAGTTGGCTCTACAGTCCCAAATGGACCTTCGCCTCCTCGACAAGCCTCCTCCATTTTTCCCTGTCTTTTGACGCCAACTTCCAGTTCATAATCCTGGCTTTCTTCAAATCTTCCTCCACACAATCCCACCATCTACTTCTTGGTCTTCCTCTTGTCCTCACTCCATCCAGTTGGCCATTTACCACCTTCTTTACAGTTCTGCTCTCATCCATCCTATTAACATGACCCAGCCATTTCAATCTACTTACTCTTATGTACGTGACAACGTCAGTATCTTGGTACAACTGCGCTATTTCGTTATTATACCGTACTCTCCACTGACCATTCTCCTTAACCCCTCCATAGATTCTCCTGAGAATTTTCCTTTCAAAGATTTTCAATCTTTCACATACTCCTTTTGTTAATGTCCATGTCTCAGCACCGTACATAATCACCGGTCTTATTAGTGTTTTGTATATCCTAATTTTGGTTTGGCGTGGCACGATATGGTTTTTAATTAATGGAAGTAGAGCAAAATATGCTTTATTAGCATTTGTAATTCTTCTATCTATCTCCATATTTATTTCATTTCTAGCTGTAAGCAACGTTCCCAGATAAATAAATTCTTGTACTACATCAAATTTATGTTTACCAATGATAATTTTGGTATCTTTGATATTTTTCCTTCTGGAGACTGTCATAAATTTTGTTTTTGCTTCATTTACTTTCAGACCAAGCCTAGAGGTATATTCTTCCAACTGGATGAATTTCTCCTTCACATCCTCCACTCTCCTCCCTGATATCACTATATCATCCGCATACGCTAGTATTTGGTGTGTTCTATACAGAATGTTCCCACGGTAGTCTATTCCAGCCATCCGAAACGCTATTTCCAATGCTACGTTAAACAACATCGGGGCTACACTATCTCCTTGTCTAAATCCTGTTTCAAGGCTTATTTCTTCCGATATATTTACACCTGTTTTAACTTTGGCTTGGTTCTCTTCATTCATTAGCTTGCACATCCCTACCAACTTTTTAGGTATTCCCATCTCATGCATCTGATCCCACATTTCTTCTCTCCAAATACAGTCGTAGGCGGACGTAAAATCGAGAAATAGATGGTGTGTAGTAATATTTCTTTCCCAACATTTGTCCAATGTCTGTCTCATAATACATATCTGGTCTATTGTTGATCTATCCGACCGAAATCCACACTGATACTCTCCAATCAGCTCATCTACATATGGTTTGAGTCTATAACACACTATTTTAGACAACACTTTGTAGCCTGTGCAGAGTAAGGTGATGGCTCTATAATTGTCACACAACGTTTCATCCCCTTTTTTGTGTATTGGATTAATAATTCCACATTTCCATTCCCTCGGTATTACTTCCATTTCCCAAACTTTCGTAATCAGTTGGTGCATAATTTTCATCATCGCATCCCCACCACATTTATATAATTCACTCTGAATTCCATCGCATCCTGGCGCTTTACCACTATTCAAGCTTGCTACAGCTTTTTTAATTTCTTGTACCGATGGTGGAGCTACGTCTGGTTCCGCTGTTTGGTATTCCCCATGTTTCTCATATCCCCTCATACTTCCATCCTCTTTGTACTGAAAATGATTCGCGTAGTACTCTGCCCAACTACTCGAAATTTTGTTTCCCTCCGTTAGAATTGTTCCATTATGCGCTCTAATGATTACTGCTCTAGGTTTGAATCCATTCTTGATGTATTTGACTTCCCTGTACCATTCTCTAGCTTCTCCGCAATTGTACTTTTCCTTAATATTTTCCATCTTACTATCCCACATTTGTCTCTTTTTCTTCCTATACAGCTTGTTACACTCCTTTCTTTTTCCTTTATATGTTTGTTCGTTTTGTCTTGTCGGTCTTCTCCTGTACTTTTCACACGCCATATTCCTTTCATGGAGAGCCTTTCCACATTCTTCATCAAACCACTCATTTCTTTTCGGTCTTCCCTCCTTCCCTAGCACCTTCCCCGATATCTCTACTATGCTTCCTCTTACATTTTTCCACACCTTTTCTACATTTGAATCATTCTCATTGATTTTCAGGAGTGCATTTTCTAGCTCTTTACAATATTTCTCCTTGTATTCCTTATTTTCTAATTTTTTAACATCCCATTTCCCCATTTCACTTTTCTTTATTTTTGGTGTCTTACTAACTTTCAAATTAACTTTGGCCCTTACTAGAAAATGGTCCGTTTCTATCTTTGCTCCCCTCATACTTCTTACATCATTTATATTCTTACAGTGCCTCCTGTCTACCACTACATGATCTATCTGATTCAAATATCGGCCGTCAGGTGATCTCCAAGTACCCTTGTGACATCTTTTGTGTGGATACCATGTATCTGAGACCGCAAGGTTTTTACCATTGGCTAGATCCACTAACCTTCTTCCGTTATTGTTAGTATTTTCGTGTATGGTATACGGTCCACATGCTGGTAGCACATAACTTTCCTTGCCCACCTGGGCATTGAAATCCCCCAATATGACTCTCATGTCATATGATGGTATAGTGTCGATGACTCTCTCTAATTCAGCGTAGAAAATCTCCTTTACATCATCCTCCTTCTCCTCTGTAGGAGCATGTACAGATACAAATGTAACATTATAAAATTTCATCCTAAGTCTAATGAGACAAATTCTTTCATTTATTAACCTATAATCTATCAAACTGTGTTGTACCCTACCACTTAAATAGAACCCTGTGCCAAATTCATGTTTTCCTTCTTCTTTCCCACTATATACAATTGTGTATTTTCCTTTAGATTCCACACCCTTCCCGATCCACCTAATCTCTTGCAGTGCACATATATCCATTTTAAACTCTGTCATTTGCTTTTCTAGTTCCTTTACCGCCCCCTTTCTGTATAATGTTTTAACGTTCCAGGTTCCAATATTCATTACCTTATTCAATTGCCTATTTCCGTCATACTTGGGATTCCATTTCCGAGGCTTCTGAGTTTTCCTAACCTTAACATTTTTTACAGAGATAGGGTGTCAACCTAAACCTAACCCCCTGAGATCCGGAGGACCAATGATTTTTGGTCGAGGTTTACTCCCCTAGGGCGGTTGGTTCCACTACACCTACAGAGGCCCCCCTCCCCCTTGGTTTTCTGTCAGGGTTTCCTTCCCTTAGCCTATGGCTCCCGTTTGAAGGCGCCGGAGACTCGCCTTTCGCCTGTTCTCGTTAGCCACAACACAATTTGGCTTAGGCAACCGACTCGCATCCGCTGCCATCTCCGATGAGATGGCGCAGAGTCGAGAAGGTACCCATGGCCACCAGCATCTCAGAATCTTAAGCTAAGGTTCTGAGAGCCACATGTTGTGTTGCCCAGGGGTCCCCACTAGGAGGTGAGAATCAGACTTGACTGACAGAGCCCTATTTAACGGGACAGCATGCAGGCACTTAACGGTATACACTTATAGGCATTGTGTATCCCACCTGCGCCATATCAGCCCATTGACCCCCAAAAATGTATATATGTGTGCAAAAAAAAACAGTTAACAATCTTTTAAAAACGTCAATTATTTTGTCCTACATCATGATTTACCTTCATGAAAACCCAACTTATATGTTTTTATTTGATTTATTTCCTGGAAACAAGGACGGTAGTAGCCCATCAATCCAGATAATAAGCTCTTAGGCAGAGGCGGTAACCGCGCCCCATAGCAAAATCATGGCATCTAAGAATATCAAATTGTTAAATACCCTCCTAAAATTTATCACATATCAAGTAATTTATGGTAAATTGAAAACTGATAATACTTATCAATTACGTATTATTTCCGAATCTTTAAATCATCCCCAAAAAGTTACTTATAAATCATAACTTTTAAAATAACTCAAAATTCAATATTAATAATCTCAGTAATAAATGGGATTGCTGTCTCTACGCCAAAACTTAGAGAACCTGTACAAAAATTTCTTAAAAATAAAAAACATACCTTTGGTGTTCCCCGTCCAGTTGACTGATTTTTGCTATGTCCGATGATACAGATTTTGTTAATTTTTTCTGGAGTATCTTCTTGAGTTCTGAAGAGATGAAGAAAACATGTTGGCGAACAGTATTCTTGAGGCGACGTAAAATCATTTCATATTCTTTTCTCGGCTCCATTACTCTATCTTCTTCAGCTACAAGGACAAGTTTAAAATGACAGAGTTCAATTTCATTGAGATTGACAATTTGTCAAAATTCCGATAAGTGTGTCCTTGTTCATATTTGCTTTGTAATGATTCAATAGGATATGACATGACTCCTAAGAAGACAAAGATATCACTGCGAGGAACATTGAACAAGTCGTAACATTAGAACAATCATTTGATTTATTAAAATATTTCGATGATATTTCAGATAAAGGTATACTAAAAAAAATACTTTTACTAATTTTTAAAAACAAAATTTGGAATTTATTGGTGCGTTTTGTAAGTTTTATATAACATTTATTTCATTGGAATGAAAAACAGCTGTGCAAATTTTAACTACTAGGTACACAAAATTAGGTAAAACATCGATTCCGAAATTATTTTCTTAAATATTATTTAATTATCTTCCGAATATGCCTATTTTCCATAATAACCTGAAACTATAAAAACTCATTCTCCGTTTGCAACACTAGTGGCATATTATCCAGAGCTGATTTATCATATCTCTTCATGATTCTCATTAGTCGGACTCCCTCGATAATTTAACTCAATTATAAAAGATGTTATTTACATATACCCCTCTTACACGTACACTGATCATTGCGTACTATCTTCTTCCAAAAGAGTTATTCCGATTGTCACCATCTTCTGCCATCATTTCGAAAATTCCTTGATTTGGTTTGAACATTTGTTTCTTGTCTGTAACATGATGGTTACACTGGTGGCATAAATTTGTGGAGGCCACGACTGTCAGTTGCCTTTTTTCCATTTAATGGCCCGAAGTAACAACGTATTCCTAATTTGCTTCACAAGACCTCAAATTGTCTCGTAATCTCTTGACTATCAACGTTTGGCCTCTATCTCTTTCCGAGTTTTATTGCGACATGAAAACAACCAGATATAAAGATATACAACCATTATTCCTGATATAACCTCCAAGTCTTGTTCTGACCCAATAACAGTTTCTCCAGTGGATCAGAAAGAAGCGTTCTAGACTCCTCAGGAGACGTTTCTATGATCTATTTTCCCACGCAGTGCAGTAATACGATATAAATAATAGTAACGCCCCACATAAATCTGTTACTTTATAACTAATATTGTATTTCCTAATTCCCACTCACTGTACACCGTTGGATATCTTTTAACCTTCTTAAAATATACTTCGTAAATTAAGTAGATTATTAGGTTGGTCTTGAAATGATAATAGTTTATCTACAATCACACCAAGTTACGGAATCTTTTTCTCGACTGCAAGTTTAAGGCGCCACCTATCCACTCGAAAAGTTGGTTCACCCCCTCTTGGCTTACAGCCGAATACCAACTTCAATGTTTTTGACTGATATATATTTAAAAGCACCTCCACTTTCCCAATAGACGCGTCCTCTTTTCTTCCAAAGCTGGTCTGCTGTTTGCTTCCAGTAATAAAGCTATTTTACTTATTATCATCGGCACGTGACCTAGGCAATACCGCCATATAACCTCTGTACCGGTATGAACCCTTCCGCTCCGTATGTAATCACTCCCCGAACGGATTGGGGCGAAACCACGACTGAAAGTCTGGGGGGTCAAACCACAGCAAACGAAGATAGTAGATTGAATAAAATTATATTAGATACAAAAAAAAATACTTAAACAATATTTTTATTTTACATTTTTTACTATTTCTTTCTAAATTAAAAATATCTCATCATTTTATTTTTTTTAATCTCGAAAAGAGATTTTTGATTGATCTAAATGAGAAAGCAAAAATCGATGCTTGAATTTCGAGACGGTCGTCTGCGAGTCGTAATGAAACTTACCTTTCGATTTTTGAGGTTGCGAGACACGTCTGTCGTTGAGTTCTGTATCTGCGACGAAAATCGAAGTGCGTAGAGACACATCAGAAACCCACCAACAGAACACAACAGCAGTAAATGACGCAAACGCGAGAGACTAAAGACAAATATCTTTACTGGGTCGCAGAACCATTAATTACGCAACGATAACACGATATGGAAAACTGATAATTCAAAGCGATTGGCATGAAATATCTGGTCATGAGATAAGTGAACTTTTCATACGATTACGTGTTACACGTCCATGATAAGCAGAACGTTTCTCCTGGCCATCAGATCGGTTTCTCTTTGAGTCTTCTTTGCAGGTAAGTGATTAAAATATTCGTGCGCACAGAATCACGAAAATATTATTATATTAAATAATGCTATTGCAAAATTACTTTCCCCTAAGCAATAATTGCTCTCCTGTTTTTTTAAATTACTGTTACCAGTTGAATTTTTACTAGAGCAACACATTTAGAAGAATGGTTCTCAAAAGCAAATTGTATAAAAGAGACTTTCTCCTCAGGAGCTGAAGCGCAAGATGCTGTTGAGACGTCTCTCGCTTTCGCTTCCTTTACTGCTGTTGTGTTCTGTTGCTGGGTTTCTGATGTGTCTCTACGCACTTCGATTTTCTTCGCAGATACAGAACTCAACGACAGATGTGTCTCGCAACCCCAAAAAATAATCGACAGGTAAGTTTCATTATGAGTCGCAGACGCCCGTCTCGAAATTCGTGCACCACTTTTGACTTTCTCAATTTGAATTAATCAAAAAATCACTTTTTGAAATTAAAAAATAAGTAAAAGGAAGAGATTTTTTAATATAGAAAGAGATAGTAAAAAATATAAAAAAGATATGAGTCTTGATGATATTAAATGTTGTTGTTCTTCTGTTTGTAATATAATTTTATTCAATCTACTATATTCGCTCGCTGTGGTTTGAACCCCCAGACTTTCAGACGTGGTTTCGCCCCAGTCCGTTTGGGGAGTGATTTCATACGAGGAGGTAGGTTTCGTATCGGGATAGATGTTCTATAAGTGTAATTTACTACGTCACGTGCCACTTATGATTTGAACTAATAGTGAAATAGCTTTATTACTGGAAGCAAACAGCAGACCAACTTTGGAAGAAAAGGCGCCGCGTATATTAAGACAGTGCGGGTGGTTTTGAATATATATCAGTCGAAGACAATGAGGTTGGTATTCGGTTTGAAGCCAAGAGGGCCTGAACCAACTTTTCGAGTGAATAGGTGGCGCCTTAAACTTGCAGACTAGAAAAAAATTTCGTAACTTGGTGTGATTGTAGATAAACTATTATCATTTCAAGACCATCCTAATCATCTAGTTAACTTACTACATGATTTTTTAACAAGATTAAATAATATGCAAAGGAATTCAGCGAGCGGGAATGAGGAAATAAAACATTAGT
>NNCF01126803.1:33798-58218 GCA_002313205.1 Laupala kohalensis
GTGTGATCCTAACTTATAAAACGCTCCAATGAATTTCAGGTTTTGTTTAAAAAATTCAGTAAAAAATTTTTTGATTTCTTTTTTAATATTCCTTTATCTGAAATATCGTCGAAATATTTCAATAAATCATATGTTTATTCTCATGTCACGACTTGTTGAATGTTCTTCGCTGTGATATCTTTGTCTGCTTAGGAGTCACATCATGTCCTATTGAATCATTACAAAGCAAATATGAACAAGGACACACTTATCGGAATTTTGACAAATTGTCAATCTCGAATAAATTGAACTCTGTCATTTGAAACTTGTCCTTGTAGCTGAAGAAGATAGTGTAATGGAGCCGAGAAAAGAATATGAAATGATTTTACGTCACCTCAAGAATACTGTTCGCCAACATGATTTCTTCATCTCTTCAGAACTCAAGAAGATACTCCAGAAACATTTAACAAAGTCTTTATTCTCGGACATCGCAAAAATTAGTCAACTGAACGGGGAACACCAAAGGTATGTTTTTTTATGTTAAAGACATTTTTGTATAGGCTCTCTAAGTTTTGGCGTGGAGACAGTAGTCCCATTTCTCATTGAGATTAATAATCTTTGATTTTGGGTTATTTTAAAATTTATGAATTATAAGGAATTTAGAGGAACGGGGGATACTCCATTTCATTTTACTTACGGAGATGACTTGGTATCGGTTGAACTCGGAGACTCACAGGCAGATTCTGCACGATAAGGCGCAATGAAGTTCCGAGTATTGTGGCAGTGAGTGTTCGGGTAGGGGATTAAACATATCTGAAGAAAAATGCGAACAATGAAGTTCGGGCATGCGTGCGGAAATAGATGAGCTTTTCAATTCAAGCTGCATGAAAAGACGATACAGATAGTAACTAAGCGTAGATATGGAAACATGTAAGCGTACTGTATGTTGGAGAACTTGGCCAATATCGACAACGGGCAGAACGGATTAATTGCGAACCGAAATTTCATGCCATCTAGTGATAATGTAACCTTCTGATATCAGGATTCTACAGAATTATTTCTACTGAAGCGTTGAGAGCACAGTGTAGCATAATGCCAATAGACTTATATGTTCAGATGTTAAAATACAGGAAACGGAAGCATTATTGAATAGGTGGCAGGTCCGTGGACACAGGATGCAAAAGGAGGGCGTACGATCGTCATATACGACAAGTGAAACGTGCCAATGAAAATAGGACGTTTCAACCGACGAAGCAAGTTATTCTAGTATTTGTAAATTGGAAATATAGCGTTCTATTGAAGCTTATCTACATGGAGGAATATAGAAAGAAGAGAGTTTGCATTTCAATCGTCACAGACATTTATGAGCTGGGACATTAAAGTGAAAACCTATTTTTTTTTCTGGTCACGCCTGGAATCGAACCCGGATTCCCTAGCTAACAAGCGAGTCCTGAGCCACTGGAGATGTGAAAGGACATTGATAATTATACATGGAAAATATGAATTATTTGAGGAGTAATCGGAGAATTAGCGAGAATACGATAAACCATGCGATAGTAGATATGCGCAAAACACCCCGAGGCACGGACGGGCAACGCCGTGATGGCGGCAGAGATACGCTCTCTGAACAACCACATGAAATACTCCACAAGATTACTAGATTGTTTACCGAAATAAAATTAAACTATTTTTAAAGTTTCTTTACACCAAGATAGGAAGGATGACGTGTTGAATTGTAAAAACACCAACGTTAACTTCACTGTATTATTTTCAAACTTTTTAGAGTATTACAAGTCTTGCTTTCCTATAAAACGACAGTCAGATAAAGTAAACAATAACAATAGATGGATAACACAAGGGAAAAGAATTTTTTAAATAAAAGCGTCATTTATATTATCTTTCAAAACTTAATAACAAACCGCTGGAAATCATTATCATTTCCGTATATATAAATTCATATCTAGAAAAATGGTCTATGCAGCTAGAGTGATGAAAAATGACAGACAGATAATAGAATCGAACAATTGGACCAAAATCATGTGGAATATTGTAAAAAAATTACCCAACGCCGTCAGAAAATCGCCATGAAACATTTCCCTAATAGACGATGGCAAAATTGTATCAAATACAAAGAAAATCGGAAATTTGTTTATTCTTTTTTTTTTTTTTTTGAAAAATAGATAANCAATCGGACCAAAATCATGTGGAATATTGTAAAAAAATTTGAAAAATAGAAAAAATATCATAATCAGTAACTCAAAACCAATGTCCACCATATACATCCTTACGTACCGCATTTTTTGTTTACTTCCGAGACGAACGCTAGTGAAGTTATGAGTGAACGATTAAAATCAATCTCCTGCTAGAAGTGAAAAACTCTCGTCCACGAAACGAACTCTCGTAAAAAAAAACTAATTTTCATCGTCCTGGCGTGTGAATAACAGTTTTCCAAAATGACTCATATTATTCAGGAATAATTTTGTATAATTCCCTTCCAAAAATATAAACAATCTATGTTAATAAATTGAGTACATTTAAATTCGCGGTAAAAGCTTTTCTAAATTTAATTATAATACGCAAGAATTTACAGATTTTAATAAAAGATGTTAATGAAAGTTTAATTTCTTAATAAATATTGTTTTCCATGTGTCTTTGGAAGATGTAAGTGATTTTACGCTTCCTTACAATTTATCACGCCTATGTTATAGTACTCTAGATTTGGATTAAATTCCTTTATTTCATGCGTGTTCTCGTACATCCTATTTGTTTTTAATTGTTTATTTCTAAAGTACGCAACCTTACACGCTTGTATACATTATTTCTGTTACCTCATCCTCGCCTGGCTCTTTCCCCAGCTCTCCTGCGGGGATTTTTCCTAGACGGAAATTTTATCAATACTTTTGTTTCTTTAATCTCAAATTCTTACTGCACAAACATCTACAATTTATTTCGGAAATAACAAATGGATAACAGTACTTATTTATAAAATTATTTTATTTATAATTGTTTTTGCAATTGTTTTTCATAATAAAGTTTATTTTCTTAAATATACATGACATTAAAAATGGACCGATAATGGATTATCCTTGTTTGCATTCCTACACATACTAGGTGACCGGAAGGTTAACTTAAATGGGGTAAAAATCCCGGTATTAGTTTTACATGGAAGGGATGTTGTCTTAGAAACGGATGTCATAACCGATACATAACTGACGGTTCGGGTAAATATCTACACCATGAATCTAAATATTGGTAAAACATTTCGGATTTTAACGAATGGGAAAGAACACATTCAACGTTAATCCGGAGTGATTGCCTCTGTGCGAGGAAGATTCATTTTTTTTCGCATCCATTATATTCCGAAACGAGAAAATATTGGCAATGGTATAACACCGTTTTAATTAAGTTCAAAAAACAGAATATTGGTTACTATCAATGTTATCAATTTGTCGTTTCGAAACTTTTTTAAGACACGCGAGTTTGATAGTGTCGAGAATGGGCAACAAACGCGAGCAACAACTTCAAGCGACAAGATTCAAACACATTTGTATTTAGGAGACTGTCCTCCGTAAGCGACAGCACCCCTCAAGAGCTACAAGCGCCACATTCGACGACGCTTAAACTTCAAATTTCGTGAGTTACGTCGGGCGTCAAACGCTATATTTCACATGATCTACTTGATTATATTAGAGATTACCGTATATAAATGATGAAATTTAGTAGTATCGCGAACGTCTGGACATTCCGTCGTTATCTCGTCTGAGGCAACTGTGTCTTATTGGTCAGATCGTGTAGTATCGTAGTGATGACGATTTTGTGCAAGCAGAACATAACAAGCGCCATTTTTTGGATGTTTCAAGTTAATGCTTTTTAAGTTATGTAATCGTTAATGCCATTTTCAAGGAAATAAATAGTACAAATTGACATATTGTTATTAACAAAAATTTTGAGGCGGAAATACTGTAAAAGTTTAATGTAATATTTTTATTCTGATAAATTCATTGCGTGATATCACGGCATATTTGCTTTACAACCACATATTTCGCTATAAATCCGTCGTCACATAATTTCTTGTATATTTTACGGTGTGGCGCCATCTTGCTTTAAGAGCTGACCGATCCCACGCGCGCCCAAACAGGACACTCACTCATTTCACTTCGACTGGCAACGCGACACTTTAATTTTGTTGAAGTTGTCGCGTGCGTTTGTCGTGCACGCAGGAAAAGGCCTTATACTACATTATACATCAATATTATCATTAAACGTTGGAAGAAACCAGCTCGTGTCATCAATCTACGCTGTTTAAAAAATTTTTACACAAGAGAAAACAACAAAAAACTTAAATGGAGAAACCCTGATATTCAGAATAATATGAAAACATTTTTTTACCAGTTTAAATATAGAAACACCTTAAAACCTTAATAATTATACTTGTGACATTTTCCCCTTGCAATAATAATTTTTTTTCATAAGATATCACGTTACAAATAAATAAATATGAGACTTTAGTTTACTTCGTCGAAATACCATTTGCCAATCTCCGATTCTGTTCCGGTCAGATCGATCGAATGTGTTTAGAAAATGGTCCGCTGACTAAGATTAGTTGGAAAGCACTAATTTAGATGATAATTTATTAACTTATGTATATTGACTCTACCTGTTCATCTGTATGGAATGATGGCTGCGAAGCATGGCGTGAGAGGGAAGCTGCAGAGCTTAGTGATTTGGTGCAAAGACGACTACACTTCTTGCAGAACCCCAAGAACTGTAGTACAGCCCGGAAAATAATATGTCCCTTTAACATTGGGGTAAGGGAAACAGGAGATATGCTTTCGTAAAATAAATATAAGAATAAGTATTGTAACGGATGTCACTTTCTCATATATTTTTATTAATTAAACTCTCTCTTTTCCTTAGTTCGATATTGCGTCATATTACGCCATACATATTTCGACAGACTCCTTTTTATTCGCGTACGTTGGCAATTCTTGTCCAAACTAACGTTTTTTATGTTTCCGACTGGAGACCGCGTACAAGTTTGATTATGATTCGTCATGCGTTCATCGATCGGCCATTGGCATACTTATGCATACAGTCCCCCTCCGTGCACTTACAAGTTTAGACTTGCTCTCTGCAGCATTCTACTATCCTACTGTTTGTGTTTCCTATTAAATTCTTTGGCCTCCGACACCGTAGATTTATTATGAATCAAAATCCGAGTTCGACCCGTGGAATCGACGGGCTTTGACTCCACTCCCCTGGTCCGCACTTTACTAATGTAAATCGCCATAAAATGTTTCGGTACAGACCCTATTTGTACGTTTTTGTATTACGCTCTGTGTATCTTTCGCAGGGTTGCGGCTTTGGGTGTCAGATACACAGAACCGTGATGTGTTTAATGGTGGCTTATAGCATTCAACGGTCCTTGATTCTCGAGTCCAACAATTGGAGATACCATAAAGATGGATGGGATGCTGTTTACCTTCCTCTAAGTAATAGCTGCCTGGACAGCAACGGGACTACAATTGCCCCGTGGCCAGGTACGTATGAATTAATACCTCGTAAAAATAATATTACCAGTGAAACTGCTTATATTTTTAAAATAGTAATGATGATAATAATAATAATTAGAAAGATGAAACATGTACTTATAGTCTCAATGGTAATCTTTGCAACAGGAGTAATTCCAAAAACTTTACATTGCAGTTTAAGAACATTAAATTTATCTAAACAGATTTATATATCTCTGTAGAAAGCCTTCATTTTTGAAACATCCCATAATAGTTTTAAAAACTGTTTCTCTACAAAACTGAATGAGAAATAAACATTTGACCACTAGACCCTTGCCATTTCATATATCATCATTTACAGAGAAATCATAAAACAACTACAAAATAATAATAATAATAATAATAATAATAATAATAGTAGTAATAATTATTATAATAATTGCACGTAATCTGACGAATGCAATATACTCATTAGCTTTAATATCTTACTTATTTGGAGTAGTATACTGGTCAACTACAGATCTGGGAAACTCAGAGAGGAAAGTCAGAACCACGATGACAAGCAAGAACAAACACTATCTTAAATCAGCATTAGAACGAAAGTTCATCCCACGTAACCAGGGCGGAGGAGGCATCATACCAATCAAAAACCTATATGAAAGACAAAAGTATATCCTCAATAATTTTTTCCGGAGCAAAGCGTATACCTCATCACTACACCCAGCAATTACAACCAGTGACATAAAAAATACACCCTGTCACCTGAATGAGCCTCTACCCCAACCAATACAAAAAAAATAGAATGACAATCTGGTAAGATAAACCAAAATACGGGAACTACCCCAACCAACTGATCATTAGCAAAATAAATAAAATAGAATCAGTTAATAGGTTAATGAATGGCAAATTACTTCTAGAAGCAGAAGGTTTTATAGTATCAATGCAAGACGGAGTCACACCAACCAGAATCTACGGGAAAATAATCCTGAAAGTAATCGGAATTACAGATTCATGTCATCGATGTAACCGAACCAAAGAATTTCTCGAGCATATCATTGGTGGTTGCACACAGGTGGCCCAAGATGATTACAAAGCTAGACACGATAACATGGGAAAAATAATTCACCTGGAAATTGCAAAATCACTTAACTTCATTAAGAATCCCAAACCACCAGACCATCTTTATAAACCTCAACCAGTCCTGCAAGACGATTTGAAAGCAAATATTTTGTACCGGGACAGAAGATTTCTCACTGACCTAAGAACAATTCACAACAGACCTGATACCATCCTTTGGAAAAGAAAAGGATCAAAACTGTATCTCATCGATTTGGCTGTCGTGAATACATAGATTTATCAATTGTAATTTCGAAAATAATGCTTATAATGGAAATAAAGTTCGTAACTAAAAAATTTACAAACAATTCCAGATTACTAGTTGTCGTGGGAGTTGGAAGTTTACAGTTCACGCATGCACGCGTTTGCGTGCTCTTCGTGCACTTGTTAACAATGTTTGCTATTAGTTCACTCACACGTCACTAGTGATTTACTATTCGCGGAGACGGCCCGCAGGTTCCCAACTATTTGTCTGCCGCGTGCGGTGGCCTTTGTACATTGTTACCTCCAGGCACTACTCTACCTCACGCATGCTGAAGCGTTTCAGAGAGGGCAGCAGTTTCAAGAGCATATAGCGGTAAACTGAGGAGCACGTGGTGCAGAATGGAAAGTTTATTTGAAATACATGATACAAATTATATTTATAAGATAAAATTAACACATTGGGAATTTGATAATGACGACAATAAGAATGTTGTGGAAGGCGACAAAATGAATAATAGTTTTTATGGAGTGTATGTGCGGTGAAGCACATTAGGAAAGAGGGATGTTGGGGGTTGGTAAATTTAGGATGTCGCTAGGATAGCGTTTCCCTTTTATGGAACGTGGGCGGAGAAGATGAGCCCGAAAATGGTAAAATAAATTTCGCGGGGCGAAAGCAAATGCCTTCTGAACCGCCGAGCGGGCTTGCGAATGGATTGCGATGTGAAGGGGCTCTATTTTGGTCGTTTTACGGAGTGATATGTTTTTGGTGCCTCGCGGTGGATTTACTGCCATGCGGAGTATCCTATTTTCCACGCAGAGGAGCTTCCGTTTGTATATTTTGTGGGCTGTGGCCCAAGTTTCGCAGCCATAGAGAGCAAGACTACGGATGCATGTCTTGTACAGCCGTAGTTTGGTCTTTAGATGGATGACCTTGCTGTGGAGGAGTGGTGACAGTTGCGCCATTCGCTGGAGGAGTCTCTTCCTTAACACAAGAATGTGTGTTTTCCATGACAGTTTCCTGTCAAGTGTCAGGCCCAGATATTTTGCCGTGTTTTTCCATGGTATTTTGGTGGAGTTTATCTCTATCTCTTGGATGGATGTAAAGCACCTGTTGTTTTGGCGCTTCCTTGAGAAGATCACCGCCTGGGTTTTGGACGGGTTGATGTGGAGGCCATTGGCCTCGCTCCAGAATGAAAGATCACATGTGGCAGTTTGTAGACTCTCTGTGGCTGCGGGAAGCGTTTTTGCACTTGCCAGAAACGCTAGGTCGTCCGAAAAAAGGAACCTTGTGATGTTAGGAGGGTGGGGGAGGCCGGAAAGGAATAGGGACCCACACGCTGCCCTGTGGGACACCAGCTGAGACCGGACGTGGGGAGGAGAAGTGATTTAGAAATTTTACCACGTACGTGCGGTTTTCGAGGTAACTATGGAGGAGGTCGAGAAAGGTAGATGGGACTAGGGAGATGAGTTTTTGGCGGAGGACGTCGTGGGGAATGGAGTCAAAAGCTAGGGAAAAATCGAAAAATATGGCTGGGACGGCGCGTCGTGTGGTGAGGAAGGGGGCTAGGTATTGGGCGAGGCGGAGTGTTTGGAGGGTGGCTGAACGGTTTTATCGGAAGTCGAATTGAGAGGGGAGGAGGACGTTGTTGGGTTCTAGGATTTTGAAAAGTCGGGAGTGAATAAGACGTTCAAAAAATTTTCCGAGGATGGGAAGGAGACTGATGGGACGAAAATTTAGAGGGTCTTTGTGGGTTTTCCCGGGTTTGGGAATCAGGATCATGGTTGCCGCTTTCCATGACGTGGGGAAATAACTGCAGTAGACGCAGGCATTGAAGATGAGGGTGAGGAGGGTAATAGCGTTCCTGGGCAAATGTCGTAGCTGGCACCCTCCCAACCTGTCGGAGCCACCTGCTTTCCGGATGTCTACTGCTTTCAATGTCTCTTTGGTTTCTTCTTGGGGGATTTTCCAGAAGTCAATGGTGTCTTCCGGGAAATGGGGAGGTGAAAGGAGAGCTGGGGGTGTGAGAGGAAGGAGTAATGGAGGGGAGAAACGGGTTTCAAGTAGGTCGGCAAAACTTTTGACTTTATGGGCAGGATCATAGGTGTGGATGGCAGAGGTGGGGTCAATGAGCGGGGGGATGGAGTGGGAGGGATTTCTGAGGATTTTGGTGATCTCCCAGATGTCGTTGGAAGAGGTGATGTTGGCCTTGCTGATGAAGGCGTCCCAAGTTTGGCCACGGAAAATTTTGAAACGTTCAGTAAGTGTACGTCGGATTCGGAGGAAGGAAGACTTGTCGGTCGGGTCTCCTGTCCTGTAGAACAGTCGCTGTGCTCGTCGGCGCTCACGCACTAGTGCGATCAGGTCTTGGGGGAGTGTCTTTAGGGTGTGTGGGGTAGGAGAAAAGATAGTGGTGCGTCGGTAGGATCTGGTAATGTGATAGGTTAGGTGGTTTACGGCGGAGTCTATGTTCGAAGGGGATTGGAGGGGAAGTTTTGGATTAATTTTGGAACTGATGAGGGAAGTAAAAGCACGCCAGTTTGTGCTGGCAGGGGGTGCGAGTGGGAGGGAGAATGGGTAGAAGCCGAGAAATGTGGAAAATAATATGGGAAGGTGGTCTGAGGTCAGTTCTTGGTCAGTGGGGATTTGTGATGGACAGGTTGTCAGAGTGGAGAACCATGTCGAGAATGTCATGTGGAAGATGGTTAATGAGGTGGGTGGGACCGGTTGGAGGGGGGAGAATTAGGTCGGGCGTCTCGTCGAAGAACTTTTTTAATGTTTTGCCGGCGCTGTTCTGAGTGGCACATCCTTAGTCAAAGTTTTTGCTGTTTAGGTCGCCAGCTATGATGATGTTTTGACCCAGCAGCTTTAAGGCGGTCAAGTCTTCCGATTGAAATGGATTTTGTTTGGAGGCTGAGGCAATGATCACCGGTCCGGGGGTGGTTCCGATCTCGATGATCGTCGTTTCCAGTGATGACAATGCTGAAGAGGGCACGAGGGTGTGTGGAGTGGATTTTCTCACGGCTATGGCAGTTCCGCCGCGGTCGCGCTGGCCAGGCTGGGGTGCACGATCGGAGCGGTAAAGGAAAAACCCAGGGATTGAAAATTTCATGGAGGGAGCAAGCCAGGTCTCTTGCATGAGGAATATTGTGATCGAGTAATCGTTGAGGAATTTTATAATGGAGGGACGTTTAAGGGTAATTGCACTTTGGAAGTTCCAAGAGGAGAGGTTTAGAATTTTTGGAGACAATGAAGCCATTTAAAAATATGGGGAGATGATTTCGAGGATGGTGAATGCTTTGCTAAGGAGGTCTCCTGGGTATTTTAAAATTTCTATTATTTGCTTTCCAACTTGAATGACTGTTTTTAAATCGAATTATTTAAATACGTTAATGAGGGATGATAGGTGGTGGTTGAAAAGTGTTGCGGTAGTTGCATTTGTTCAGGTTAGGCTATGCCTTGAAGGGCGTGAGAAAATGATGATTTTAGCGGGGGTGGTGGGGCGGCAAGATTGAAGGAGGGTCGATTTGGGTTTTGCCGCGCGGAGGATTGAGAGGTGCGCAACTCGCGGACTTTTCTGAGCTGTTCCTGGCGCCGCTGTTTCGCTTGTGCGAATACCGGACAACCTGACCAGGAAGCGACGTGTGCTCACCGGCGCAGTTTACGCAAACCAGCCGGCCTGAGCGTGGGCAGTTCGCAAGCGTGTGGGGTTGCGCTCTAAGCTGGCAAGCTAATTCCCAGCCGCAGTAGTTGTGGCTGTGGCCCCAGGCCTGGAAGCGGGTGCAGCGGGAAATCCATTCCTTGGAATGGCACGTTCACTTATAGGCGTGAACCTATTTCCAAGCAGGAGCACACGTGAATCAAGCGCCGGTCGCGGTCGGAACACCTTCCGCGCCAGAATAAATTCTGAATCGAGCGTCATAGGCTCTTCTGGAACAATATGCGAAGCAACAGCATCTACTTTTGGTAAAGAAGCGCTAGAGGCAACCGTATGTAACAATGACTCACCCATTGTTGTCTCTGTTGCACTCATTGTCGCAGCCATTGTTGCAGGTGTGGAATCCGTGGACTTTTTTCTCCTGGGCACGCCCTCGTCAAACAGCGCGGAGTGGTCGGAAAGAATCACAGGCCGTTTAGTCCGAATTTTTAGCGGACATTTTCAATTTACACTTCCCGTTTCCATTTTAAGGTCGCAGCTGCAATGTTCTGCTCGCGACTACAATTTCAGCTATTTCAACGCCACCCACCAAACGCTGGTGTGTGGCGGTACGTTGAAGGTATCCTCCGCAGGCGCAGAGCACTGCGAAAAACAGCAGCCGCTTGAAAATACAAGCGGCAGGGCCGCAGCGGCGACAACCACGAAACTGCAAAAATCTCCCCAACGCCGGAGCTGCCGCGGGCTGGTGCGGTTATAACCGCAACGGTGAGCCGCCGGAATGCTGGTGAAGAGATGCAGGTCCCCTTCTCAGTTAACGGGTCAAAATTAGCTCTTATTATGAGATTACTAGTGACAAGAGTATTCAGGCGCGTTGCTAAGAAAGTGAATGGTTGGTTATTGTGTCAATGTGTTGTCCCGTTTACAAAAATCACATGGATATAAAAAATTCGACATTGTTTGAGTGAGAAACTGGCAGATGGAAAGTTTCTTTTTACAAGATATTAGTTCACAAATATTTTTCTTTTCAGAAAGTACTGTATTGTTTTATTCTCAGATATAATTAGTGTAATAATTCACTTATTTTCGTAATAAAGAAATGAGATATATATTTGGAAATTATCTAGTTTGTTGTTGTTGTTTTCCGACAAGCATTTCAATGAGTGAATATCCTAACAGTGGAAGAGTAATTCAGGAGCTACTAATCAGTTAGTCTAGTGTTACAAGTTCTACAAACACTTCTACAGCTCTTAAGAGATATACCTTTGTACCATCGCTACTTTTATTTTAGTTCTTTCTCCCTAGACGTTTTGTCTGACTAGTATGGGTCTGATAGTGTTATAAACACTTCAACCTCCACAAGCTGAAGGAAGCTGATGAATTTTATTTGCTTCAATAATAATTCGTTATTGTTGAAGGATTTTTAAGTTTTTAGGACTAATTTTATTAGTAAAAATGTTGAACATCAGACTTGTACCGAGCTTGTTTCCGCGGTCAAGGGATACAAATACACAGGAACGCATTCCTCATTAGAGTAGGGTCGAGTTTGTCCCCGCCTTTCTTTATGGTTTTCCAAGACATAAGTTTTTGGTTTTGAAGAGGGAAAAGTAGGGCTGCTTTTGAGATGTACCTGTAACATATACTCTGTGTTTAGATTCTTTTGAATGATCGTTGATAGTATCATTTTCATATATTTTTATTTATCTCAGAAAGTTAAAAAAAATAAAAAGTTTAGAAATTGTACAGGAACGATCAAAATTTTCTAGAATGTCACATTGTAAACGCAAATTCTCTCAACGAAAACACGGAAGATAAGCCCTTTTATTAACTCGACGACGTAAAGTGTCTCTTACTTTGTCAGTTCTCGATTTACCCTAAAGGCGTATCAATGAGAAAGTTATCCATTAGCGACGCAGTGGTCAATCTGTGCAATTAGTTATGAAATCGCATTAAATTAAAATTGTCATGTACATTTAAAGGTCACAAGCATTTATGCTATGCGGTCACAACTTGAAATACGTAAAATCTTTATAGGGAAATGTGTTGATATAACAAAAATATTTTGAGGTGTGTGTGTATATATATATATATATATATATATATATATATATATATATATATATATATATATATATATATATATATATATATATATATNATATATATATATTGAGACCGTGGATTGAATTGATTAATAATTCAATCGCGCGTTCTCAAAATATTAACATAAAAAGGGTGGGTCAACATGGGAGTTCGCGGAAAGAGACTTGGGTGGTCTGAAGCTTGGCAAAGCGGTCCTACATCAAAAAGCTTACTAGAAAGTTTTGGAATACAATAAAGCAATAAAAACTATTATTTGGAAAAATCAAAAGTAGAGACCAGGACACGTGTTCAGAAACACACAGGTTTGAACAGGAATCTTTAGAAAGACGGGGCCAAAATTTAGGAGAATAACGCCATAAAAACCTTTATTTGGAAAAAGATCAAAAGATATAGGAAGCAGGACACATGTTTTAGTAGCCTGCTAGTCTGAACACGAATCTTTCAAGAAAGAGGGCGGATGTTAGGGAATATTATTTCCCAAAGCAACGTGGGAAATAATATTACTTTTGAGGCAAACGTCCAAGCAAAAAAGGTTCGCGACACAGGTCTCTTGGGGGACATGAATCCTAAAAGCAAGTCTCAACAAGAATCTTTAGAAATGTGAAATTTTGCGACCATGGGTNATGGGTTCGGCAATAACACGATAGCAATAATTCAAAAGAATGTAATAAAATTTGGGTTCAAAAAGAAATGCCGACGCTCAGAACAAGTGCTAGCTAGAAAGGGACGATGTCGAATGCCGCCTAGCAATAAAACAATAAAACCGAGGTCTTTAGAAGCATACCGCCNAAATGGCCGACAGACCTTCATCTCGAGGAAAGAATCTTAGAAGTAGAGAGAGGGGGGTGCAGCCAATGAAATATCAAGGGGGGAGGAGTCAAATGGAATGATTGGAAACAGGAAAATACAAAATACATCTTTTCGTAAACTACCAATTAAAATGAAGAGGGGGAAAAGAACCGAGATCTGGCAGCAGAAGCAAGGACTGTTAAGAGGGGGAACGTCACGTGACGCAAAATTATCTAAAGAAAATTAGGGCACAGTGGCAAAGAGGAAGAGAGGATAAACGTTTTGACAGTGGGTAGTTGAGGAAGAGAGGAGAAAAATTTTGGCCGTGGGTAGTTGTGGAGGAAGGAGAGGAGAAAATTTTTGGGAGAGTGTATTTGTGACAGTTGAGATGTAAAACATTTTGAGACAGTGTATTGTGAGAACGTGAGACTGAAAAATTAGCATCAGTTTAATTGTTGAGGCCAGATGGTGAAAAACTTGCAACATTTCATTTGTTGAGTTAGACAGTGACGAATTTGAGGGAGTTCATTGTTGTTCAATTGCAGTGTAAAGATTGGCGATCGCTATTTGCTGAGACAGACAGTGATAAAATTGCAACAATTTATTTATCGAGTCAGTCAGGGAAACATTTTCGAGATTTCCTGTTTGTAGAGTGAGGTCACAGAAAACAGGTGATTGAAATAGCCAATAATACTCGTACAGTGCAACTAATTAGGTCAAACGAGTGAGCGATTCGAACAATGCGAAGACATAACATTTTTAGGAGTTAATGAGCCAATAAAGGTCATTTCGGCCAATTAGCAAGTATCGTCATAGTTTAGACAATCGAAAGGAAGTGCCACTGTAATCCGTCAGAGGAGATGCGAGGCGCACTCATACAGTGAGTAGTTAGTAATATTAAATGTGACTAAAGACGAAAGCAAATTAAGGCGAAGTGAGTCGGGAAACTCCAAAATGTGGCGGACATAGAAGGTGAATGGAATGAAAAAGATCGCTCAGACAAGAAAAAAAAGGGGGACGAACATTAATGTGGTACGAAGAACGAGTCGCTAAATCATGAACACAAAATTGAACAGATCTTCATCTCGTCCGACATCACCAGAGTAGTGTGTAAGAGTGTAGAAGGGAATTGTTTTGTTATTTTTGGCCTTGTGAACTATAAATTGTGACATAAATGTCAGCAGGCCGTGTGCTACAATTAAAGTGATAAATTGTAAGAAGGGGATAAAGAACAGAGGAACCTCCAATTAAGAAGCAGAGTGGTGAGTACCATGTAAAGGAACGTTACAAGCGCAGTAGGCGAAGTTATGTGTAGTGTTATAATAATTTTCCAGTGTAATGTATATTGTGCGTCAGTATGAGTAATAAAATGTTTTGTTCATTGCTCGAACACCAGATTGTTGTGTTTTCATTGTGAGTGGCTCCCATAGAAGTGAGTATTCGGTTCCCTCCCCTTAGTAATTAAATAGAATTATTTTTAATTTTTTTTACAACAATAAATTTTTTTTGTAAAAAAATATTGTTATTAGTTAATAACAAAGAAAAATAAAGTCACAATATGTAAATCCGTCTATAACTGTGTAACCATAGTAAGATCTGGAAATTATCTTAATTGTAATGAAGTAATTCACCTCCGACATAGTGACCATGGGTGCCGATAATTCCACACTGAAACAGAAAGGAAAACATAAGGAGGAGAATGGGACCGGAAATATCCGACCGCGAGCAGGAGTTCGGTCGATTCCTGACTTCGAAGGAGAATGAATGAGACGTTGCAGTTAAGCGGGATCAAACGACCCGCGCATCAGAAGCGCTCGCATAAACGATACAGAACTACTGACTGAGCGCGGGCTCAGGATATAAATACGCGAGACATTGGCGCTCACGAAGGAGGAGTAGAGGGATTATAGGAGAGAGAGAGAGAGAGATGTGACTACACTCCGCCTTGTCGGTTACAATTGACTCAACGGTCTCTACCGAATTTCCTCCATTTCTCTTTCTCGGTCAGAAAGGACTTTCACGGTTCCTGCCGAATTCTTCCTACCTCGCTTCCTTTCGGTTTGAATTGACATCAACTGTCTCAGTAGAACCTACTTTCTGACACTATCTTTACCCAAGACACTTCGGAATATTGCAAAAGACTCGCCATGCGCTCCGTCAATTTTACTGTCTCGTCGCCGGACGCTTCACTGTGGGTGAGTTTGTGTGACAAACGCTACCTATACCTGTTAATGTTAAGAGTGAGTCTATCATTACTCCTTTTCTCCTGTCGCTAATTCTTTAAGATTACGGCATCACCCACCTCCTTTCTAGTCAGCTCCCTTTAAAATCGAACGGCACAAATCCCCCCACTATAACGTTGGAAACCGCTGTCGCTCCGACAACATGTAGAGAAAGCAAATGCTTTATTATCAAATATTTCGAAATAAATGTGTCACGCCAAGATAAATGCATATACGATGACGTTGTGTGAAAAATTGGTTTCATTATTTGCATATAACATCTTACGACACATAATAATTTTATCTTCTACCTACTGTGAACAATCTATTTATGTACTACATATATGAAGAATTCAATACATATACCTAATAGCGCATATATTCGTCATCTACCAATAGCGTATTACAATATTTATTTATTAGAGAGTTTTTGCATAACGTACACATTTCCTAACGTATACATTACTTTGATTACACTAACGTACATGATGCAATCGATGCATTTTGCTTAGCGTACCTTTGAATCAAATCATAATGAAAATTGTAATCCCAAACAACTTCTGTGCATGCGTACACAATTAAACTACTGAACGTGCTCATAGGTACATACAAACAACAAATCTATCGCATACCTTCTCAGATTTCCACAGAATCTCAAATCCAGACCAGAATCGGCCATGACCTCGCTTACTAACCACTAACTTCATAGGCAAACAGAGGCGTTGTAACGTACTACACTGGGAGCGTTAGTGTACCACTAACTTCTGAGCATGCGCAGAAGCAACTTGAATGTGGACTGCGTATACGATAGCTCGCTGGTACCCTATGCAAAAGCTCCCTATTATTGGCTTCCTTGTTTTTGGATATATTCCAGTTCAATCGGGATTTTCAAACGAATTTTAAAAGCATTTTTAAGGACACAGGTTTATATTTTCTTAAGACTCTGTATAGTTTGCCTTTTTATTGTATTTGTTTCCGAAGGGTCGGAAAATCGTTGCCTTTTTTTAAGAGACGTTCGTGTGGGAAATTTCGGGCTATTAAAACTCTTTTATGCTAATGAATGCTTTTTGAAAGAAAATGTGTAAGTTGGTGAAACAAGACACAAAGAAATGAAAAGTATAGTTTTAGTCCAGAATATGGTATAATCTTGTTTACCATACACACCAAAAAGGTTTTTATTAAAAAGTCCACTAAGGAATTTTTTCTTGTTTAGGCGAGTTTACTTTGTCTGTTTTACAAGCAGAGGAAGTTTATCAACAAAAATATTTATCCCCATTGAAGGTCTTAAAACAAGGAAAGATTACGTACCTCACGGTTTTTCAGAATATTACGAAAATTATCAGCTGACCTGAGGCAATCGTAACTTTCACTGATAGTGACTTTTAAAAAATATGGGTAAGAATGTTGATAAAAAGAAGGAAATCTTTGTAAAATAATTTTTTTGTTTCACTAGTCCAAATAAAGGTTTCTTGATGTAAAATGACGAACAACAATTTTCCACGTCGCTTTTTCTATTATTTTTTAGATCAAAATGCGATTCCTTTTTCAGGTCTCTTGTAGTTTTGTTATATTGAAACTAATTAACAGAAAGTGTTTTAAGCCAATAAAATTATGAAATATATTTACGTTGTAAAAATCTAGAGACAGTTAAAAGTTTAGGATAATAGTTACCATAACCTACCTCTGTCCTAATAAAAAAAGAGAACCCTTCATTTGTACTGTAGTGTTCTGAGTAATTTGCATTCAACAAAAGCTAGCAGTGATGTAGAGCTTTTGCAGTGCAAGTGTATTCCCCGTCATATTGGATCGATAGACTCTCTGTGCATAGGTGTCGCGAACCGATGCAACATGACGTCACACGAGATGGGCACTTATGACCCATTAAATGTATGATTAAAAATTATATAAAACATATTGTCAAAATGGTATAATATAGTGCATTATTTCTCCTATTACTTAACAATTCACTTTCCAAAAGGTAACTTTTTCTTCATGAACCCGCGACGTATATACTGTAGATGTGTTTTATCTTGTCAAATGTTTGTGCTCGACTTGTAACCTTCATACTTATTGAGGTTTTCCTTTTTTTTTGGGGGGGGGGCGTTTGCATAAGAGTAGTGCCGAGAAATATTGAATAGAACACTGTAACAGCATTTGTGTTAGTTTGAATCAGAAGAGATAAATTTAAGAAAGAGACACCGTTTTTTTTTCTTCAAGCAATCGCTGCACGAAAGGACATAGATTCACGCCAAGAACGCGTACATAGTCTGGAGCCTTTATCGTACCCGTACAAAAACGCAAATTGCCCTTCCCATTCACTGCCATGGAACCCCATCCCCTCACAGAACTTGGTTTAAGTAACAGGATGCATCGTTCGCTTCGTTTTTCTTCCTAAAACCCTTTCGTCCAATATTTTCATGTGAAACCTGAAAAGGGATTCTTCTGTCCACAGTACCTTTTACCGCTGAGATAGAATCCCGTTGAGATGTGATTTGGTCCACGTAACACGCCAACATTTATTCGATGAAGTGAGAAATGGCTTTCGTCTCACTTTGTAGAATGCGTAGCCACAGCTCGTGATATATCAACGTGAAGATAATTCGGAAATTGTCTTTCCAAAACTTTGCCTTGCCCATGTGACTAGGTCTGCGACTGCCAAGTGCGTGTTTTTACGAATATGTCGACGAAATAGGCGAACTTCACAATCCGTCAACGTTAGCTTCCGACCGGGAGCGTTTCCCGGATAGCTACTACCGTTATAGTGAAACGTTTCATAACATTACAAACTGTATATTAAGTCAAGCGGAACAATTGGCTTATTTGGCACTGCGAAATACCAATTTGGTGTCGTTGTACATTTGATTGCGTACCGCAAGATCCGTTGCTCGGCCGCTTGCCATGCTTCCGCTTCGCACTGATAACGATTTCCAATTGCTCGCACTTATATGCTATTTGTTTCCTCTGACGTCACTGACTCAGAATTAAGCGCGAATCGGCTGGAATATTTTCGTTCTCTACTGAACAAACCTTATTGCGAAGTGGTGGGATTCAGATTGTCCAATTTAAATCATCTTTTAGTTCTTTCTTCGTTTTTCAGTTGTGACACTTATACATATATGTATGTAGTCTTCAACTACATGTAGCTACGCATTTTAAAACATTTAAACAACCCCGTATTTTTTAAATTACAGAAACCTGAGTGAACGCATTTCATTGACGCAGAAGTTGGATACAGACCTCCACTCATTGTGATATAATTTACGTCTTTTCATAATTTAAGTATTATTATTAATATTTACTTAATATTATTATTTATGTACTGGTGTTCTCTTAACAGCTCTAAAGGTGTTCTAGTTGGTTGGTCTATTGTAGTCCGCTTATTAAATTAGTGTTGATTTCGAGTTTTTTAATGGAAATAACTTGGGATTGGGGTACTAGTCCCAGAGTAGATAAAATGATAGGCTCTATGATCACTTCTTAAACATGCCACAGTTCATATTACTTCAAAGCAAGTTGTTAGTATTTTGATATTTTGTCGTTTCTTGTTTATTCTAGATTGTTAAAATTCGCAAAATATTTGTCTTGTAAATAGTCCACACTTTTCCATGTTTTATCAAATATTTTGGTGTCACTCTTGCGCAACTTATATTGCCTTAGATAGCACCGAAAGATTTAAACCGTTAATTAAGTGTGTTATGTTCGTACGTATAGTTACTAAGGATTACAGGATCAAAATCTATATAATGTAAATAGTCGAAGCTTCTAATATCCACTCTTGTACCACAAGATCCCGAATAAAGTCGACGTTCACACATCTGTTTTCTTAACGAAATATTTTACATATTAAAACTAACATGTAAACAATAGGATCGCGGTGGGCTGCCAAATTATATCAGGTCCAGACTACACATAATTAAAATAATGAATTATGTCCTTATTATTTAATAATTTAGAGAGAGACTAAAATAAGTCTCAATTGTAAACTCTATGATATTAGGTAAAACCAACCCAGGTTCATGGTTGTTGCACCCGGCGGAACCAGTACTCCATGTTAGTCAAATCACTGAGATGTATAATTGTTTCCTTTATAACAATTTTAAAACAAAAATATAAATAAACAAAATAAAAATAAAAATTAGAATAAACATGATTTTTTTATGTAACAGTCAGTTAATAATACAGTAGAAACAATATTCAGCAACTCGCATGACTTGTTCGAAATGCGTTAGAGCACGTGCAGACATGGCGACAGAGCACAACGGTTTCGTGGTTTATGCATCTCACCTCAAAACCTTTAAATATCTTTCTGAAGTGTCCGGTAACAAAGAGATAAAAGTAATATAAAAAATACTTCAGATTATTTACAAGAAATCAAAGTAAACTTCCATCACTTTCGTGGTTTTAAAGTTGGTTTTGTTTTCTCAATATATGTTATTTCCATTAGACGCAATGTATTACTCCTTTATTTATAATTTATCTTATTTTATTTAATTGGCCGGTGATGTACGTTTTTCGTGTTGAAATCACAATAAACACATGTTTCCTTGTTTATTTATTATATTAAATATTTGAGTGAAGGAACTATGCACAACAACAGAGAAGGGTAGAACGTGTTTTCTTCCCCCATTGCTCAGAATAATAAATTTGAACTTTATTGTTATAAACAGTTTATGACCACTTGGAGGACAATGTACTAATTTACTCTCTAGAAGCAAACAAAGGTATATCTCATTAATTCGAATCTAGGGTCCTAAGGCAGAGACGGATTTAACGCTTAAGCGTTCTCCTTATCATAAAATTAGTTTGTATTATTTAAATTTGTATTTAATACAACACGAGAAAGTAATATGTCAGATACGTATTATTATCAACGTATAGATTATTCTCAAAATATTGATGATAAATGGTAAGTATCAAATATCACTGAATTCGATATTTTTTTTTCGATAGATGCGTTTCTTATGTTAGAGTCTAGCGAGGCTGTATAAAAAATCCACCTCTATGCGGAGAAAAACCAGGGCCAGGATGGGACTACATAAATAATGTACACAACCGTGCCAAAGTTGAGTACATATTAAATTAAACTTATATGAATAATAAGACAATACAGGCACGCAGGAAAATTGTTTTAAAATTCTTAACATATAATTTGTAATAGCATTCTCTACGCTTCTGAGTGGTTTTGCATAGTTCTTTCACTCAAATTTAACTTTTAAGGCTATAGTAGTGAGTCTCGGCTGACTTAACTTAGACAACCTAGTGTCACAATAAAATTTTCTATACGCAATTCGGTTGGTCGGATTTCATCTGCACTTATACTCGTTCTTATTAGAATTGTATTATTATAATGTTGTGCCCCGTTAGGGAAAGAATCAACAAGACAAAATAAAGCTCAACAACGGGTTTTTATTTCCGTAATTGTTACAGCGAATAATTATGTCCGGCCAAGCGGACTACAGTTAATACCAGAGGCGTAGAAGGGTCGTTATCGAAGAGTCCAGGCGATCCAATGATCCGTAGTTCCGTGACAGTTTTCCTGGGTCGAATGCTGGGTAGTTGTCGTCGTAGATATGGCTTGTAGGTTGTAGTAGCACGTTGTTCTCTCTCTCGGCTCGCTCCGCTTCCTCTTAATATATATCTCGCGCCCTGGAGGCGGTGGTGGCGGTTTTCCCGGCGGCTCGATGGCGGCGGTGGCGGTGGCGGTGGCCATGCGCGGCGAGCTGCTGCGCCGGCCGCCTGGTGGGGAAGGAGGGGCTCCTCCTCCGCTTGTCTCGCCTGAGTGCGTCCGGAACGACGTCGGCCGGGGCGGCCCGAGCTGCCCCGACAGCTTTTGCAACCGCGGCAAATATGACTTAGTGGTACGCATACCACATATAACTTATTAGAATAGTTATAAATTTTAGTCCAGACTTGTATATATAACGCTAATGGAGATATGAGAATCTTTTCGGAAAGAATTAGATCACTTAGAATGATTCGTACAAAAATTATAGCATGATATGTGTTGTTTTCTTGCCGTCTTTACCAGAATATGGTCCCCCATATTATGTATATTAGTTTAGGAAAGGGAAACTGCTAATTTAAAGTTTCGTGAGTGATAAGGAGTTATGCGAACACGGGTCGTATACGTAACGTAAGACAAAGAACATCAATCGATGATGGCGGAATTTGACGCTCATTCAAAATTGAAACCGAACTGGACCACGTCGTCTAAGAGCGAGTGACTGTCGTCACCTTGCGGACCGTTACACGATTTTGTCAAGAGACGGGGACCTTCTTCGAAACAACAAAAGTTGTGCGATCGAAGATGCTTCGACTCTATCCTCAAATTGAGGTTAAAAAATTATATTAAGACATTTGAAATAAAGCAGCGGCACGAAAAGTGCAAGTGGAGCCGAAGTCTTCACGGATCTGGCGATGTCAAGAGGAGAAGTTGAACTGCATCAGTTAGTTTTTCAAGTACTTTTGATTATGTTTACCCGGGCGAACCATTTTACATGGGATTTTCAATGAGCATTTTCCTTCAGACAGACTTTTTAGAAGGTTTATTTTACTCAACTTCATTTTCTCTTTTAAATTTTGACTCCTAAAATAAGGAAGGGGACAATATTCGGGAAAGACCGGTTACGTAATGAGCATATATTATCTCCACGGATTTCCGCACAATGGTATTAAGAGTTTAGGAATTATGTGAAGATTTTATTGTCACAGCAGGGAAAATATGCGGAATATAGCAAGGTGTGTGTTTCATTGCAAGACACCTTTTATTAAAGAATATTTTTATGAAAAGTGGAACAAAATTTTTTGCTTCTTACATAGGAAATGTTATTTAGAATGTATATGTATTATTATACGAAGGATTATTTTCCAAACTATAAAAATGTTAAGTCTGCGGAATAGTCTTCATTTTTATTTGCCATGATAGGATCCATAAGTCATCAACTAGTAAGTTATGTTCTTATTCTCCTCTTCCCATGGCAAAATGTTGCTTAGTGAAGGAATTGCTTCATGTGTTACAGTCTTGGAGACTATTGACCGGAATAGAAGTGATGGTTCCTTCCTTCCCTTTCCATCCCCTTCAATCCTTTATTCCTATTCCTTCCCTTTCTTTTCTTTCTGTCCCTTTCTTGCCCTTTCCTTCGCGTTCCTTCCCTCTTCTTCACTTTCCTTTTTCTTCTTCCCCTTCCTTACCTTTTTATCCTTTTTTCGTCCCTTCCCTTTCCTTCTTCTCCTTTTCTTTCCTTTTCCTTCCCACTCCTTCCAATCTGTTTCCTTCCGTCACCTTCTCATTTCTTCCCTTTGATTTTCTTCCATCTCTTTCAATACCTCTCCTTACTTTCCTTTACTTCCTTCCCTTTCCTTCCTTCTCTACCCTTTCTGTCCATTTCCTTCCCTTTGATTTCCTTCCCTCCCCTTCCGCTTCCTTCCCTTTTCTTCCTTTTCCTTCCCTTTTCTTTTCTTACCTTCCCTTTCTTTCCCTTTTCTTCGTTTTCCTTCCCTCTCCTTTCCTTTTCTTCCCTTTTCTTTCCTTCCCTTTCCTCCCTTTTCTTTTTTTCGTTTCTTTTTTATTTTTTCCTTCTCTTAGTTCCTCATACTATTCCTTTCCTTCCCTTTCCTTTTTTTCCTTTCCTTACTTTTTTCTGCTCGTTCCTTCCATTTCTTCTCTTTTCTACCATTTCCTTTCCTTTCCATTTCTTCCCATCCCTTTTACTCCCTTTCTTCCGTTTCCTTCCCTTTCCTTCTCTTTCCTAACCAACCCTTTCCTTTTCTTCACCTTCCTTCCCTTTCGTTTCTATCTTTCCTTTTCCCATTCCTTCTCTTTTTCCTTTCTTTTCTTTCCATCCCTTTCTTTCCCTTTCCATCCCTTTGATCTGTTTGCCTCATTTTCCTTCCCTTTTCTTCCCTTTCCTTCCCTTTGCTGTACTTCCTTCTTCGTTTTTCCCTTACTTCTCTTTTATTCGCTTTCCTTCTGTTTCCATCCCTGTTCTTCCCTCTCCTTCTCTTTCTTTCTTCTTCCTTCCCTTTTTTCCTCATCTTCCTTCACTTTTTTCCATTCCTTTGCTTTCTGTCGTTTCCTCTTTTTGTACCCTTTCCTTTCGCTCCATACCCTTCCGTTTCCCTGCCTTTTTTCCCGTTTCCTTCCCTATTCTTCGCTTTTTTTCTTTCCCTCCCTTCTCTTTCCTTCCCTGTCCTTCTCTTCTCATTCCTTTTTTTCCCTTCCCTTTCCTACTTTTTCCCTTTCTCTCCGTCCTTCCTTCCGAAGAGTAAAGTTGATTGTCCTTCACGTGATCTTTCACAATTGGTAATAGCTTTATGATGGTAAAGTTTTTATTTAATAATTTATAAACGCGGAGTTTTTAAAATGAATCTGTATGCTTATTATTATGACGCTTCCTTTTCATTAAATTAATTTAAAATAAGTAAAATTTACTTAATATTTTGCTATTTTATATTTAAAGCTTAAGAGAACATTCGCTAGAATTATAAGTTTTAAATAACGTTTAGTTTTTAGGTTTTTGATTAAGTAAACGGTGATTTTATTGTAATATTCCAAGGAAAAAAGAGCAATTTAGTAAATGTAAGAAATACATCTTGTCTAACCTTTCGATTTGGTTCCATGCAAATCATCTCATTGTAAACACTGACAAAACAGTGTCTATGTCATTTCACAAAATCGTTTCCCCAGGTTTCTCTTTCTTTAAACGGAACACAATTAAAAACTGTTACAAATACAAAATTCTTAGGTCTCCATATTCAAGACAGCCTCAAATGGAATTGTCACATTGACAATCTTAATTCCCAATTAAGCAAATTGTGTTACGCATTCCGAATCTTAGTTAACGC
>NNCF01126804.1:0-61147 GCA_002313205.1 Laupala kohalensis
CGAGTTATACAAAAATGCGTAGAACGTCCATTTGAATGTAGCGCCGAGAGAGGGTGTATTCTGCGCGTGATACGAAGCGACGGAATACTTTTTGAGTGAAATACGTGAGGAACTAGAAATCATGAAAGCGCCTGGCTGAGCCAGTGAGGTGAATAATAAGGAAGCGATCAGATTGGCGAAATAAACGAGGCATAAGNTGAGGTGAATAATAAGGAAGCGATCAGATTGGCGAAATAAACGAGGCATAAGGAAGGAGTGGGGGCTAGTGTGCAGGTGGAAAGCCGGAAAGATTCATTCTCAATTTTTCGTGATAGATTGGAAGAGACGGTTCTCTTTACGTAATTGCAGACGTGTAGATGGTAGAATTACGTAAAATAGCATTGTGAGGAGTGGAATTTAGTTGCACGTGGCATTTAATAGTCAGAAGGGAAGTTGAACCGATTAAGCATTTCTTAATCAATGTTGATTAGCGAAGTTGTAGAATTGCCGTAAGAACGAATATCAAATTTCGGCGAATATCATTTTCATGATATTTTTTTATAGTACTCGAGAATAGAGAAAGGACGGTGTAAGTAATACGAACGTAAAGAATCATAGTATCGTTTGGAAAAGCTCCAAGTGAAGCTACAACCTATTTTCGAAAGCATTAGTTCGATTCGAACATTTTGTCGCCGTTTTCGAGCGGAAAGCAGAGCAGACGAGACCACGTGGTGTGGAAGCCTGGCAGCACGCCGTCGATTCAAGGTCATCAGCAACACAGCTGAGGGCAGCCTGTCGAATACGAAAGGTATTCTCGAACTGGTGAGAACACGACGATTTCTGAAGAATAATTCGCTGTTTTGTGAGTATTACGTCTCTGTGAGGCGAACATTGTCCCAGTGTGTTTCGTGAGCTAGGGAATGTAATTTAAATTGTTGTAATTCGATGCTAAATGAGTATCTTTGAATAAAGAGAAAATTGCATTGGAATAGTTGTTTTTTCCGAATTAACTGTAACTCATTTTGAAACATTCCGAGAAGAACGAAGATTAAAAATCAAGTAAATTGATGAACTTTTGATAGAACCTCAAGATAAAGAAATAATAAGAGCTCATTTCGTGCTTAGTTTTTGAACATAGTGTTGCATTGTATTAAATTTTAGGGTATTAATTGATGTAATTGCACGATCCATTATTTGTGAGCTAGAAACCACGTGACGCAATTTGTATGAAAAAGGGTTTTTACATTTGTTCTTGTGATTTATGTGGGGATTACTTGAATTGTGTAATTATTATAAATGTTTGTACTNTAATTCACATCTGAAGTCCGAACCTTTTATTAATTATAATTATCATAACTTATACCCATATTGTAATAATTTCCCCACGTGCTGCATGATTTTACAGTTTCAGATGATTTTATCAAATTTGATTAGGATCTATTAAATGTTTTAGAATTGTACAATAGACAAATTATGAAATATCCAAATATGCAATTATAAATACATATTTACAACTTGGTGAAGTAATGTCTAATTTTTTAATGAATAAGATGCCAAACCCGTCGCGATTACCCGTCGGATCATAATGCTTAATTTTAATAGTTTCATTATGTTTGTGCATTTTATTTGAAAACTAATTACTTTATCATAAAGATTTTGTTTTTGTGCACTAACGTTAATTATTGGCTTCAAAAACAAACCTTAGCAATGTTCTTTTAAATATTTTCCTCACCCACGATAGCATTTAAGACGAAGTTTGCTCATTAAACACTGATCAACATTTGACACTTGTGAACAGTTTTCATAAAATAATAGTTTTTTCTGTGGGATCGAAATTTTCAACATTTTGAGAGAGTTTCGAGTAAATTGCGTAGAATTGTACACTACTCTCGAGGTACTTCCAGATTTCTTACAGCACATACTGTAGGGTAAATGTAACTTTGTATCAAATTTATTCGAAATGTCTAGAAAAATAGAGAGTTGAAAATTAAGAAAACCTTCGGACCAATTTAACATTATGGTAACATCCTAACCTTTTTCTTCCTGTATCCTTAATGATACCTCCACCATCGCCTTTATCTTCACACTTAAACAGATTTTCTTAAAACGGAATCGCCCAGGACTAACAGTGCTAACATCGGCGACTGTGACCGAACAATTGTTTATAATTATCATACTCTAACCTACTAATATGACCGGTGGCGGGGAGAAGAAAATAGTGCGGAACAATATTTCTTTATACTTTACACGAAAAGCGAAAATACAACTTATGTTTCCGGAATCGCAATAATATTTGTAGTAATATGACATAAATGTTTGTTTTCGAACTTTGACGTTACCAAATTGTTGTATTTGGCCAATCCTTCACATAATATTTGAAGAAAAATTGTTTTTGTGAACAGGAAATAAAACAGGAGACGCCGTGTATCGAACCCGGGCGAGCGCTCTACCACTGAGCTACATCCCCTCGTGTAGAATTCAACGTTTCTTTTTTCTGGGTCTCTCCTACAAATTTGAAAGTACATTCCGTTAGTCCACCTGTGAGTGGATGGTACGTCGTCTCCGAATACAGGAAAATTGATAACATGAAAAGTGTCTACATCCATGCTGTCCAAGCAGTTTTTTACGTTCCGAGAATTCGAATACGTTTTACATCATTTTTTTGTCCAACGATGAGGGGCACAACTTGGTCACACATCTATGCTCTCAGAATTAATTATTGACATTTAAAATTCATTTCATTTTTAAAATAACTTATAACAATTTCAAAAACTATTTTCTTACATGATTGTTGTGTCTTATGATTCATATTAATTTAGTTTTATGTACTCAACCTTCGCACGGTTGTGTACATTAATTCTGTAACCCCATCCTGGCCCGGGTTTTGCTCCAGTTTTCCTTCGGGAAGAGGCGGATATCTTACACAGGTTCTCTAGGTTTTGTCTAGGGGCGTGTTTGTTGTAACAATAAATCATGAATTTAGTGTTATTTCAATTCTTATGATTTTTCAACACTATACTCAGAATAATCTATAGTAATTCGTACATATAAAATTAATTTTTAGTGTTAAATTACAAACATATTGACATTATATATTGATATTATTGATAACAATATTACAAACATATTGATATTATAACTCGCAGCTAACTTTTTATCTTATCTAGGAACTTTTGCTGAAATTTTTGAATCCACCTCTGCCTTGGGGCCCTTGATCGGAATTGATGGGATGATCCCTTGCTTGCTTCCGGGGAGTTAATTAGTTTATTGTCCTCCGCGTGGTCATACGCAGTTTGTAACTTCTTTTTTGACAATAAATTTAAATAAAGACGTGACATGTCTGGCGAGAGTGAACAAGACTTTGTGTTCGGAATTATCCCGTCATACATTACAACGCAAAAGCATTTTATTATCATGCTTAATTTTAAACATTAGTATATTCTTTATTTTTGAAAATATTTAATTTTTCTACTTGGGAATAATATTAATTTGTTGATGAGAATCAAAATATCGCGTCAAAAATAAATAAATATGACCCATAATTTTTATTGGACTGGCAACATTCTGCCAAACCCCATCCTGTACCGACTTGATCGATTGCAAGGGTATAGAAAACAGTCCCCGGGCTAAGTTAAGATTGACTTCGTTTGTCTACATAAAAGGCTGTTATATTGTTTGGTAACTATTAGGCTAATAGAAAGCAACACATGTCATAGCTGGAGGATCTAATATTCCTCCGGTAGAATAAATGTTTTTGGGGCCGTCTATAAATTCAGTGACACACTGGGGTGGGGGGGTTGCTTTATAAGGGGTGTTAGCCCTAGTGTTACGTAACGTTAAGTTTTATGGGATATGATTTATAGAGCGCTCTTTAACCTTTAAGTTTGTCAATATAATTCACGTACTCAGCAGTACACACGGTAATTGGAAACGAAAATACTCTTAAGTCTGCTATGTATCAAAACTTTTTCCGAAAAGCAGAAAAACTTGACTTAAGGTAGTATGAACGATCTGACGACTGTTATGAAAAACCATTACTTTTTTTCATGAAAGAAAAAATCATTATCAAGTTGTTGAATAGAATTTGGATCTTTCGGGGCTAGTATTTTAATAAAATCTCAAACTTGTTTGGAAACTTACGGATATAGTTTGTGAATAGTTTTTAATAAATTCTAATGTAATTCTCATTGGTATTAGTATAAAAACTTTTGAGAAATTTAATATAGAAAACAGAACGAAATTTGCCTTTCCGGATAATATAGAAAGTTATTCAACATAACAGTCGCAAAACCAGAGAACTCTAGTCAAACTAGAGACCATTATTCAGATACACTGTTTCAAATTAAACGGCATAATTAATGATTGCCATACACCATAATTCATTAATTTTTGTTGTAAGGATTGTTTTGATATTAACAGAATAGATAGCACTAATGAATATTTCATAAATGGTAATGTACACTTGACTATTTTAGCTCCTGACACGTTCTTACTACTTTAAGGTGAGAGCAGCACTTAATCCAAGTGAGTCAAATCACGGAGATGCGTAATTGAATTCTTTCTTCTTAATGTTATTGTCATGACACACAACAATATGAACATGAATTATGAAAAAAAAACATGATTTAATTTCTATCTATCAGTTAATAGTACAGCATTAACAATATTCAGGAACTCGCTTGACTCGTTTGAAATGCAGACGAGCGTGCACAAACATGGCGGCCGAGCACAACCGTTTCGTGATTTGTGCATCTCACCTCGGGAAAAGTGAAATATCTTTCTCAGATGTCCGGTGACCTATAGATAAAAGTGATATAAAAATACTACGGAAAATTTAGTACAAATCAAAGTAAACTTCCATCACCTTCGTTGTTTAAAAATTGGAAAATATTTTTCTCCATAAGACGCAGGGTATTTCACCATTATGGCCAGTGAAATATGTTTTTCAAATTCAAATCACAATAAGTACATCTGTTTATTTATGTCGATTTACGTAATTTTTGTGTTTTAATTCTACTTGCTGACACTACCTTAAGAGGGTAGGTGTAGCGTTACGTAATTGTTTGTGGGGGTAAGGGATATCGTTTCAGTTACCTCACGACAGGGAAGGAGATGTTAAACAAAGGTAATTTTTTGCGTGACTTACTGACGGCCCCGTTGAGGAGAACTGGGAGGTAAGAATACTTGATCACGCTCAAAAACATTTCATACAGATCGTGCACGACATAAATATGAGCAGATGTATAGCTGTGAATACAACCATGGACGAATCATACATATAGATTGTACAAATAATATTAATTATCTTGTAACCTATGGAACAAACGCAGTGTATTGAAAAACATGTTTTTAATTTTTGAAGGAGATAAAAATCGTGCTTTTCAGAGTTTACCTCACTTTTTATGTATCTTAATTTCTCATAGTTTGATATTCACTACGTGGAAAAATAAGCTCGAATTTTTGATATAGTGAATAATTAAAGATTTATGATTTTATCGGAATTTACAAATGGGAGTATTCTGGACTTTTCCTATTTTTCAAAATCTCAAGTAAGTTCAGAAGATGAAAATAAAATTGTTAATGATTTTGTTACTAGCTTGTACCGTGTCTCCATCCTGTTTTATAAATATTTCTTGATATCTAATCAACTAACTCAAGCTTTGTCCTACTGCTGTCTGGGATTAATTGATTTTGATACAAGTTAATTCGAGTTTCAATTTCCCATTTAATACGGTGCTTTTTTAATCATTCAAAATAATATAGATTAATGTCCTCGCATACTTTTTCACGCCATTGCTACAGTACTTTAAATACTACTTGATTATAATACAAAATTAATTTATATGTTCTGTTATTGCTTCTCATTATTTTAATCTGTACTGAGCCTTGACAAAGGTTGTGCATTATCTCTATAACCCCATGTCCTGGTTATTCTTCGGTTTTCCTGCAGATTGAGGTCGATTTTATTCATAGTCCCGCACTTTGGGAACGGCAGCGATTCGGACGTCTTTTAGTAGGTACGATTAATTAACTATATTTTTGGAATATTTTAAAGAATCGATAACAGTACCTTCTTATTAAGGAACTATTCTCTCATAAGCTATTGAAAATTAAAGTTGTTAATATTCTGTAGATATTAGAAAAAGCATCTAGTTTTGTTCGTGGAAGCGCACGTTTTGGCTTCCCTTTGAGCGGAGGAGGGACGGCAAAAAATCTTAAATACGCCCCTGCCTTTGGACCCTTGATCGGAATTAATGGGATGATCCCTTGATTTTTTTCCGGAGAGTAAATTAGTTTATTGTCCTTCACGTGATCATACACGCTTTTTCTTGTGTATGGACAATAAAATGAATTGCAATGACGTTTCATTTGTTTGTTTATTCGTGATTCTTGAACGAAAATAGATATTCACGGAAACCTCGTATTAACCGGCCAAACGGGAAACCAGACACACTGAAAAAAAAAATTACCTGAGCTGGGTAGCTGGTGTTTTGGCTGCCAGTCGGACAGACAATACATGAGCGCGCACAGCTAAGATCCATCTGCTATGACGTGAATTTTCGACCTTCTGTATCACAGCGTACAGCATTAGCTCCCACAGTTTTAAGTAGTTAATCGACAAGAACCTATAGTAGATGATGTTGCCAAGCAGTAAGCATGTAATATTGATTCAGCTATCGACCATCTGCATGCTTTCTTGATATTTTTTCTTGACGATATTCATATTTATTACAACTCCATTGTTTCATCACAGCATACGTTCTTTTTTTTCGACGTCCGTTTCAGGTATCCGACCGCGCCAGTATTCGATCCAGGGTCCTTTCCCTCTGAAGGCGTGAACGCTAGCATTGAGCTACTGCTGTATGATGTTTAATTATCGTGTGTTACGTTGTCTAAGAGTTGACGCCATAGTATCGGTACCATGAATAGTATATACGTAAAATAGTCATCATCTCTAAAATCTTGAAAAATATATCTTTAAATACCAATCAAATAGTTTTTATGTATCCAAACGTTTCTTTATTTTGAATATACTTGAAATTTACTCTCATTAGATTAATATATTTGAAAATATCGTTATTTAAAATAGGAATGAGGTATTCGCCAACATAACCTTCAGAAATTCAAAATATCATCAGTGTACGGCTACTCGACATCAAGAAAACACTGTAAATATTTGTCGTCTAGACTTCAACTTTCGGGTTACGCAACGTATGGATGGCGTCGTTTAGTCTTTGTAATGAATCATTTTGTTCAAGTAAACAACTATTCATAGTTGCGAAAGCCATGGTCGATTTGACTTCGTAAAACAATTGCTGAGGCTGCGCCCCCTCAGTCATGAGTCAACGAACCGAATGCATAGAAGGCAGCGCAGCCTAGTGTCATTTAGCTGCAACCACAAACGAGATCAGCGGCGAGGAACAGACAACAGTTCTTGTAGCTAAATCAGATTTTTGAGCGGGGCTGAGCTGTTGCGCGCAAAACTCATAAGCTTTAGCTGTTGATGTTTCTTCCTCCCAGACAAAACAGCTTTAGCTACGGCAGTGACCGAAAATTAGTCTCGTTCAGACGAAAACTGTTTTAGGGCAGATTCAGCATAAACTGTGACAGCTAATGGTGTCTGCCCGCTAGATAGCCAACGCGTGAGCTATCACAGCTGAGCCATCTAACTTTTTTTTTTCCGTGCAGGGTCTCAATCCCGACCAGCAGATAATAGGGGTTTCACAAGATTTGTAAGTGACCTTGCAGGCGCCACATGTTTTGATGTTTTCTTTGGTCCCCACTCCACAGCATCTTGCTACAGTCAAGGTCTTTTCCACATAACATCCAATCACAGCATCTGTTCTCAGCCCATTCCTTGAGGCTGCTTTAGTCGGACGAGAATCGACTGAGAGACATGGAATTGTTTGTGGGATGGTGTATCGTGTTCGCGCAAACTGTGATAAGTGCTACCTTTTCTGAAGAATGTGTTTTAGAAGGTCCCGTAGATTTGGGCCGAACTGTATCACGTAATACCATTTCCGTTACAGAACCATATTCTCCGTGGAATATTACAGAAGGAAAGTCGGGCAATACCTCGTAAGTACAATTCAATACATAAAATGCAAAGGTTTATCGAATACTAAAACTTTAATTCCATTTTTTTTTCTTACAAAAAACAATTCTAACTAATAAATATTGCAAATTAAAGTGAAGAGATCGCATTTCTTTTCGTATTGGTCCAACCAAAATATGCGGATTATAAGCTGAAACACGCTTCTGGAGTATAAAAAAACGGGTGATGTTTTTTGTTGATTTCTATTTTGTTCCACGGTTGGCACATGATGATAAAAATACATTTATTGTCAAAAAAGCAGTTACAAACTGCGTATAACACGCGCAGGACCATCAACCAATTTACTAATTAAACAACAAAATGTATTTATTTATTTATTTATTCATTGTATACTCCTGAGGGTGACCTAAATGTAGGTTGAAACGTGGTGTCAGTTCATCTTATAGAACAAACAAGACAAGATCGTTATATTTATTAATAGTGGACTGTATAATGGTGCACAACAACAATAAATGTATAGTATGACGTTCAATTTGTCAATATTGAAGAAAATTAATACAATATTCCGTGGTTTGATTAAACATAATACGCGACTCGCAGGCACTGTATCAGGATTAACCCCATACCTCACTCACGAATTCAATTTTTAACATTTTGTGCACGTACACACCCGAGCGAAAAGAACGATATTCGAGATATTAATAAATAAATAAGAAAAAATCTAATTCTAATATCGTAAGAAATATATAATAACTAACTTTAAACATGCCGTAAAAATGTTCATTCTCAAATGTGTAGGAGTTATTCCATTTAATATTGTAGTAACAAATAAATTATCTGAGAAACGTGAAATACGATTGTATAAACAATCAAATAACTGAAAACATGCCATCTTTACGAAAAATTGTTCGATATTTTTTAAAAAGCAGTTGCAGAATAAGGAGCACTTTGATCCTTATGTGTGTGGCTTAGTGTAAAAGTTGTTCTTATTAATGTTTATTAATAACTTCTCGTAATACCTCAAATTTAATTCCTTCCGTCGTAGCTCTCCGAATTCCACTCTCCGAAGCGTCCATTTCCGTTCGTAAAGTGGACTCGTAACTGAGTAACTCAGCAGACAGGATATTGACCGTGATGGACATCCACCAAATAATTATCTCGGCGCAACTGTCTTCCTCGTGTAATTGGCGTAATATCCAACATTGCTCCTAGAAAGAGTAAAAATATAATTTTTGTCAAATTTTGCTTCCACCCGCCTCTTAGCATTCCCGTTAAGGTAGTTCTACTAATTTAATTCTAATTATAATCTAAATTAATTTCCGAATTTATAAATTAATGAAATCTCTCTTGAACTGAAGTCCAAAACCTATATTATTTTTTAGTTGTCAGCAGACACTGTGAAGAAATATTTAAATATTGGATAGCGATTTTTGTGCTGCCGCAACGCATGCATCTAAGCAGAGATAGATGAACTTAGAGAGACAGTGGAATTAATTTCGTTGATGTTATCATGTACTTCGTACTAATATATAAATGCGTAACCCGAAAATGTTTCTGTCTGTTCGCAACTTGATCACGATTAAACCACTAGACCAATCGCGATGAAATTTGGCAAGAGATAGTTCAGATATCCAGGATGAACATAGGCTAACTTTTATTTTAAGAATACGTAATAAGAAAGATAGAAATTATTTTTGACAATAAATGTTGATAAAAACGGGAAAAAGAGAGTTTACGCTTCCTAAAAGGTTAGAGATGAGTGACAGCTATGAATGGCGATATAGTTTAACTCGAAGAGTTATCCATAAAAATCTGCGACAGCATTTGTCTATCTACAAAAATTAAATTATCCATAAAAGTTATTAAAAACAGAAGTGTTAAAGTACTTCAATTTAAGAAGGAATAAACCAATCATAATCAAATTTAATGAGTTATTTGTTTTGTGCATTTATCAAAGATATCAAACGTCTTTAAATCGTAAAATTTTGACGAACAGTTAAGATTTTACAAGAATTGTAATGAAATAGTGCAGCCGATGATGCCTCACAAGCGAAAATTCGACCGACGCTGCTCCCGCGAGGTCGTGTGTAGAGTCAAGTTTTGTATTATTATGAATTTGTAAAATAAGCATGTTATACATATGTCTTTAAAAACCAGTAAGTAAAAGGATTCTGATCTTACTATATATCATTTTTTCCTGAGTAAATGAAGATTAATAAGAAAAATTCCGAGCAAAGCCGGGTAATCAGCTAGTGTAATGTATATGTAATGAATGTGTAAGTAATGTATTTCCGGAAACGGGTTAACGGCAAAAACAATCACCTTAATAATAATAATTAATAATAATAAATAATAATAATAAAAATTAATAGTAATAAATAAATAACAGGAAAATAAGGTAAACTACTACCAATATAAACCGTTCACCATTCTTAAATATGAAAATTATGAAATTTATTGGGAAAGAACCATCATAACAGACAGAAGGTTGGAGCACAATAGACCAGATATAGTAGTCAAGAAGAAAAGAGAGAAAGAAGTACTCCTCGTAGACATCGCCATCACCAACAACAATAATCTGGAACTATCACACAAAAATAAAATTACAAAGTACATTGACTTTTGCTTCGAAATTAAGGACATGTAGAAATATGACAGTGGGAGTAATCCCAATAATACAGTCAAACACGGGAGTAGTACCCAAGAACCTGTTGGAATCGTTGCAAGAACTGGAACTCAAGCCACAAAACTTCCAACTCGTGAAAAAATCAGTTATCCTAAACACATCCCGCATAGTTCGGCGATTCTTATACACCTGATGTTTGATGATAACTCCTTGATATTTCTCTCCAAAACAAGATTATCATAAATGCGGTTAAGACGAGTCTCTGACTTCTCCAACCACAAGAAACCGACAGAAAGTCGTGAACAAGATGGAAATAATAATGAGAATAATAAAACAATCAAACACAGTTATTTAAATATAAACAAAGAATATCATTAATTTTTTTGATGTTTTGACTAACATTATCCGTTAAAACTACCTTGTCATCCTGAAGAGACTTCAGCCTACTAGCGTAATTGGTTCACTCATTCACATAGTCACATCGTCGTGAAACCTTTTCACTCTAACCCTCTCAACCGAACTCGTTGTGCTTCCACTTGAATAAATAGATCGAGATTATAATGTTCTCGATTAGAGTCGTGTGTCACTGGACGATCAATTTAAAACTGAATGGACCATCTACTAAAGCCAGTTCAGCGGCGTGAAACGAAACCCGTAGTCTTCGCAATGTCTTCCTTCACGTTTTTCCTTCCGTTGATCGTGTGTTTGGCAGTTGATGCGGAAAACTGTGTTCTAAGGGCTCCTGTTGATTTAGGGCGGGTCATTTCCTCTAATACTATCTCCCCGTTGTATCAGTTTACTCCGGATAATGTGACTGATGCACCCGTGTGGAACACAAATGTTACGTAAGTACAATACGAGAAAATGATTTTTCCATTCTTTTCCATTAAAATAAAGTATTCTCCTGTTAGAATGTTTGTTCCTATTTTTTCAATAGAAAACCAGTGATCTCTTTCATTTCACATAGATTAATGTTGATATCCATTTATACAAATTTGTTAGGAACTGTCCTAAATGAGTTAAAATTTCACTTTACATTGTATTAGTGCTATTTTCATTTATCATCATTATATTATTATATTATAATTTAATACATCTATTGTTAAGAGTTTACTTATGAGTAATATAGTTTATTTTAATCGTGTAAGCTGGTAACCATTTCGTCGTTTTCAACAAAATTGATTTTACCAATTACTGTTATCATTATTATTATTGTTATTATTATTATTTCATCTCCATAATTCTCTCAACTTGTGTTGGTTTTTCACTCAGCAGTGGATTATTAAATCAAGTTCTGCTGGGAGGAAGAATCTATTTCAGGTCCAAGAACTTTCTGGAAATGTGGGCTGACGACAGGAGGACGCTGTGATGTAGTCTACTTATTATATTGGTGTTGATTTGGAGTTTTTTTTAATGGAATCAACTAGGGATTGGGGTACTAGTCCTAGGATAGATAAAATGATAGGCACTATTGCCACTTCTTGAACATTCCAGAGCTTTTTTACTTCAAAGGCATTTTGAAATTTTGTCGTTCTTTGTTTTTTTCTAGATTGTTGTAATTTACGACAGCAAAATCGATTAGCTACACTTTTGATTCTTTCCTTTTCCAAAGGATGACATCAGGTCTGTCGTGAATTGTTGTTATGTCAGTGAGAATGCTTCTGTCCCAGTACAAAATATTTTACTTCAAATCATCTTGCAGGACTGATTGAGGTTTATACTGATGGTCTGGTGGTATGGGTTTCTTAATGCAGTTTAATGTTTTTGCAATTTCCAGATGAATTATTTTCCCATGTTGTCGTGTCTAGTTTAATTTTGGACCTACTGTGTTATTATTATTATTATTATAAATAAATGTGAGATTGTTTGTCATTATCAACAACACACGGCAAATTCTTATTTCTCCAAAAGCTGAAATGTACTACAAGTGAAGTTTCAGAACTTATTGATATGTGATATGGCAAGTAATAGAACGAAAAGAAAATATACCGGATCTTTCGTATGGTAGTTTACAAAATTGTTTATGATGAAGACTTTCCGTTTCAGATTCCGTATCAATAGCTTCTGCATCGGGGAACACGCTGGCACCCATTTGGATTCGCCTTATCATTTCCACCCCGAAGGCTGGACTGTTGCTCAGATTCCCTTGGAACGACTCTTTGCCAATGGTGAGGATTTTATATGACATCAAATATTTGGGAATATTACTTTTTACTTAAAAATATGTAAATTTAGAGTTTTTACAATATTAGCTACAGCAGGCGATTGTGATTAGAACAAAACTATAAATAATTACAAACAATTAAACAGATCTTTTGGTTAACCATGTAAATAATGTCATATTTAAGAGGAGCTGCTGGACTAAATTTTACCAAAACATTACCATTTGATGAACAGTAATCTCTTTATAACGGATTTCCCTATAACGAAAATCTCGCTATAATCGATGAAATAATCGTAGGTTATTAGGTTTGCCGTCACAGAAGTATATTTATTCTTTCTCTACACCGAAATTGCTCTCTTTATAACGATGGTATTTCAGTGTTTCAAACTTAAGTCGCTTCAATTCAATTCTTTGCGACTTCAGGACAAAGTTAGGTTGCGTTAGCTCAATGTTTTGAAAGCTCTTTTTAAAACAATGATATTGTCAACGAACTTTAATCCAAAAACTGAAACTTGAGCCCTTGATCAGAATTGATGGTATGACCCCTTGCTTGTTTCGGGAGAGTAACTTAGTTTATCATCCCCCATGTGATAATATGCAGTGTGCAACTGTTTTTTTTGTTTTTTTTTGACTGTAAAATTGTATTTATGTTCCCCTAAAATATTTATTGTATGATTATTTGCAGGAGTATTAATAAATGTAACTGAGGAGGCAGCTGCCAATCATTCATTTCGTCTAGAACCTCGTCACATTGATGAATGGATCACTGTTAATGAACCATTTCCTGACAATGCAGTTCTTCTCATTACCTATGGCTGGGCGCAGCTCTATGAGAACAGAACCGCGTACCTTGGAACTACGCCAGAGCTCTACAATAACTACACAACCTTCCACTTCCCAGGTAAAAACTCTAATCTCAATTATATTTAATACTTTGCCAATGGTGAGGTGAGGGGCGTTGGTTTAATCTTCGCTGCCACGTTTCCGCTAAGTTTTGGAGCATGGGTTCTAACCCTGCTCGGCCGAACTAGGTGAGCTTTTCAGCTGGGTTTTCCCTCACCTACTCCCGACTGTATTGTAAGTTCCGTGCACCCAATCTCACCTTCCCAATTCCCTCACCAAAGTCACGGTTAGGTGGAACAGCAGGCCTCGTGGCCTGAACCTCTCCAAAAGACAAAATATATTAATAAAAAATAAATTATATTAGAACGGCGAGCACCTCACTTTATGGAGTTCGATGCATTCTAACTGAAATAATTTTTTTTCACTGGGTAGCTCTAGACTCAATTATGTACAAAATAACTATTTTTTAACGCCCTACACACTATACCACGTCGAAAATAAAAACCACCTCGAGAAGTTCCCATTAGAATAGAATTGGATCGTAAATAACAGCGCTGTCCAGAAGATACCCGCGATTGGAGCCTGGCTGGGGTGAACTCCCCTACAGCGTACGGGGGTCAAACTCACCAGCGAGTTAACTAGACGAGCAAAAAAAATAAAAAATGAAAACAAATGAACAATAAATTGTAATATGAATATTATCAAGAGCACAACTCAATGGTTAAACCGCTTCTGTTAGCTTGTCACGATTTAGAACATTGTGAGGTTATGTGATTTTGCCCAAACGATCGACATTCAGTACAGCTTCGAGTCGCTTTTAAAGTGGTACTGATTTGAAATAGAGCAATATACATATCCGGGAGGAATCTCATACCTTCGGAGAATTTAAACTTGACCGAAATTAGCATATATAATGCTCCTAGTGAAGGTGTTTACAAGTGTAAGATTTGCTAGGCAGGAGTGTATTACATTGGAACGTACTCTTTCAATAAATGAAGTACAGGTACGCAAGACAAAACGCAATAAATATTTTATTAACCTGATTTTCAATTATTTATCCAACATTAACAATAACAGGTAAACCTGATGAAATTTGAAATAAAGAAGTCCGAAACGTTGGCATGTTGTGTGTACGACTTTTTCTTTTCTCTAATGACCAAAACCATGTCCTCCTCCTATTAATAGGCCGGAGTCTAACGCTTGACAACACCGGTCTCGTAGGCCGGCCGGCCAAAGAGAAGCTAACACGTTCATATATTAGTCGTCAATATCATAGAAGCTAAAAAAATATAGCGTGACCACAATAAATAAATAATTACTTTAAGTTCAGATTCATTTTACACGAAGAATATGAATGCGTAAGCAATCCATTCGCAAATAAAGTTAACGTATTTAACCAAGCCAGTCAACGATACACCGTTGCCACATAATGCATGATCCAGCCTGGTAATTGTAGGAAGCCATGCTAAAACGCAAAATCCTGACCAATTATTGTTAACAAATATTTTACTATCATATTGGTTAAATATGAAAACAATATTATCTCCCGCAATACATATCTAATACCACGTTTCCATACATATAATTCTATATCTTCTATTCTAGGTATGACTCCAGCTACCGCTAGGAAACTCGCTGAGATGGAACAATTAGTAGGCATTGGAGTGGACACGCCTTCCGTAGATCCATCTGGCTCAGGCGAAGCGCACGCTATTTTGGCGGAGAAGAACATTTACAACTTGGAGCACGTGGATTTGGCAGCTTCCTGTTTGCCAGGTATTGTTATTACTTCTGTCATTATTCTCAATATTACATGAGGGGACGTAAGGCCAGAAACAGTTACGAGAAAGATGCCACTTTCTTCACGCCTGTGGAATAATAAGCGCATTCCTAAGGGAGGTGGATGATAGATGAATAGACGGTATAAAATGATGGTGAGATGCCGTTAATAACAAGGTAAAAGGGATCTACACTAATAAAAGTAAATTATTTGGAATGTCTGTTGCATGGAAATCGGAAAAAGTGATCAATAACGTAATTTAACATTTCAAAGGTCACTTCTTAGGGTTATTGCAATCAACATGTAAAATATGGTTAATCTTGATGAGTTACAAGCGCAGAAAAAACAATTAAAATTGGCTGCTAATTCGTAGATGTGAATCTTCACTTGCATTCGACAGTTGAATATGAAGCTTACTGTTGTGTCCGCCAGAGTTCAATGGCGTTATGTTAGGCGGACAATCTACTGAACGTATTATGTAACACACAAAAAGGAAAATTTTATAAAGGCTTTAAAGAACATTGTTTTCAAGTACATAATCTTAAAGTAAACAAAGACCATAGAATTCAGACGTCTTAACTATAAGCATAGTTTATTTCTGTGTAAAGTGTATGTTCCTTCTGTCTGGATGTTAAAAATAATTTGTAATTACTTACAATTAGAATACATAATGGAATTACCTAATTGTAAATACATACATATTATAATACAATACTGAAAACTGTATTTTTTCAAGTAATATTAGTGGTACTTAATTTGAAACCACAAAAGTATAGAAGTATGGAAAGTAAAATATGAATTTAGAATATTATATAAGAGCCCCACGCAACGCCGGGCAGAATGAGCGAAAAAAATCCAGACGTGTTGACGTGTGTTTTAATACCCTCTGTGGAATAAAATATATCAATTCTCTCTACCAATTTGTCTATGAATATTGATGTATTTTTGTATATTTGTTTAACAAACGCAAAAAAATACTTTTTTGTTTTAATTATGAATTGTTTTAAAATTTCGAATGTCCAGTAATGATTGCTTTGTTTCTTTTCGTATTCCGGGTGATACTGGATAGTTCTTCTAGTACTATATAAAAGTCAATAAAAGCAACTCTTCCAAGATAACTGTTATATTATTGGGGATTTCTGTGTGTTGCAGCTCGTGGTTTTAAAGTACTCTCGCTGCCAATGAAGCTTGAACAAGGAACCGGAGCACCTGCAAGAGTGATTGCCACTCCAGAATTCCATTATCCCAAGGGTTCTAAATAGAACTAGTTGGCTCGCTCTTAATTGCATTTACTGCTTCAAACACTGTTGATGAAGAAATGTACTTCATTTATACGTTTATCTGCATTATTGAAACATATTTTGTTGTCAAATATATTTAGCAGTTAAAATTTTGTCACCAGTATTTCAGTTACAGAGAAACAAACCACTTTTTATTACTTGATAATTTGGTACCAACAAAAACATCGTTAATACAAGGGTTATATTTCACAATCCAATGGAATTACTGAATTAATGTCAAGTTTTGCTAATAACAAATAGATTTGGAAGCTACAGCAATAACTAAAGAGTATCATAGAAATCTCTTAAATTACGGTGAACCTAACGGCCAGGTAACAGATTAATTATGTTAAATGAAAATGGGAGACGGACCGAGATTCGAACTCGGGACCTTGAGCTTAGCGCGCTCATGCGCTTACCAACTTCGTCATCCATTTTCATTCCACTTGCGAGACCCAAAGACCTCTGAGGTGGCCTCGTAGAGACTACGCTCCTCTTATGAGGTGACTCCTTAGGAAGTGCTTTGTTTTGGGTCGTATTTTCATAACATAATTAAAGAGTATCACTCCGTGGAAGGTATACGAGAATAACAATCATTACACAGCGAGAAGCGATAAAGCTTCTCGTATTATTTTTAGAAAATGAAAATCTAAGACGTTTTAATAAAAATACTCGTTTTAATCGAGGAATTGAACTCGAACTTTCGGTGGGATATGTACGGAGGTTATGAAGAGCAATTATTGTCTCAGAAGGTAAAATATCAGGAATCGCCGCAGAATACACTTATTTACCATTACATCCATTTCACCCGCAATTATATGTGAAACATATTTTCCTGTTCACATCATAAGCTTAGTTTTTTAACAGTTTTGAATTTACATATGAAGCAAAATACTTCATTATTAGTTTTTCTGCACTCGCCGAAAATTGTAGAGAGGTTCATACATTGACCAGCTACCCATATATTTTAGCATACTTATTTTTACTTTATTTTAAAAGAGAATACCATATGTATAGATAAAGATAATTCTCATATGTATTCTTACAACTAACTCTCCACGACTTATTTTGGGTAGAAGGGGAAATAAGATTTGTTCATTGAATATTCTTTCAATTTTTTGTGGCACACTTATAATATGCGAGACTAGAAACGTATTTTTGTTCGTCGATCTGGAAGATATTAAGAGGTCAATCGCTCTCAGTACAAGCACAAAGTGTTATACACATGCTACTAAATAAAAAAAACAGCTAAATGGAGTAGAGGGTATACTCGCACATCAACCAATCTCGTTTGCATAGGAAAATTCGTACACAAAGAGTTTTCCTGGAGCATGACTATTTTATGATAACTTATGCACTTTGCAAACAACACTAAGAATGGTTGCATGAAGATTTTTTCGAAATGATTTTTTAAGAGTGGGTAAGAGTTTTCTCAGTATCTCAAACATGGCAATGCAGGACTGACGAGAGATTTCAGGGGAAATGGGACAATTTTTAATATGGGACCACTCACCCATCCTCCTCGACCTTCAAACTCTTCCAACCCATCCCATAATTAGCAGGTCTAGATGGTAAATATATATTCAAAAGATTTCAACACTTCTTGAAAGTACACATAGGTCTATCATACCGAGTAGCTTGTAAAACTATTCTTAATGCATAGTGTGCCGCCTGGTTCACTTATCTCCTGTATGGGGATGTGTCTCAGGTCTTCCAAGGTTTAGATCTGGGTGGAAATGTGTACAGTTGTGGAAGGCGAACGGGTGGGTAGTGGTTAACACCCCTGCCATCAATGCAGATCTCCCGGGTTCGATTCCCGGCTCGTTGCCATCTTCACCTGATCGAAAGTTATTATTTATTGATTGGTGTTTTAAAAAATATGTTGGAGGCCTCTGTCCTCCCGTCTTGGCGGTGAAAATCAGTAAAGACATAAGGACCCTTGCCCTTGTCTGTCAGAGGCGACGTCCAGTGGCGCGTGCTGATATCGGAGGACCGTTAACGCCGGACCATTCCGTCTGCAGATCCGGAATCCTCCGTTACGCCATCTCCCGCAGGATGAGGAATCCAAGTGCACGTGTACGTCTTCCTGTCTCTCGATATAACGGCTTCGATAGCGACGAGTAGCAGATGATATCGACGTAATTTATCTTTCAATTATCGTTTAGTATCAAATGTCATAGACAGTCGGTATTGGCAGATACCCTAAAAATGACTCTGAGTGATGTTAACCAAACTGATAGATCATGTGACATTCTACTACAAACTGGAATAGATCTAAAAAAGTCTGTCTCGCGTGAGTAAATTAGCGTAAAAAAATTTCCCTTCGTAATTCCATATGCATGCGAATTGTTTTTTAATTATATCAATACAATACCTCCCTCCGCCAAGAATACAAACCCTTCTTGACACCTTCCCGTCAATTGCAAAAATTATATTGTATAAATCCTCTTGGAATGCAAAAATATTACAGGCTCGCCGCATTATTCTCGGTGATTCGCATTTGATTTCAATCACCAAATAAGTTACTTGACAATGTCTTTCGTACACGAGAGTGGAAAGCACAGCCTTTGGCCTTATGATGTTTAGGGCGATCATGTAACATTTTGCTTCGTACTGGAATAATTCTAAGAAAAATTTGTGTGCCGCATGTGGGATTTAGTTTTTAAATCTTTTACTGCGTCATTCCAGATACGCATTTTTTGAATTATTAGTACAGTACCTCTCTCGGCCCAGGGCACACGCCCCGCTTGACTCGCCTTCTAATTGGAATACGTTGTTGTCCAATAAGTGGGACATCCGAACATCCCACGGATATCTTTTCTTTTTTTTTTGGTTGGGGCTTTAAGGCTCGTCAACATCGAGGTCATTAGAGCCTATCCCACGGATATCAAATGGATGTCGTCAGGTTTGTAGGACATCTCACGGATATCCAATGGAAATCCATGGTATGTCCTTGTGCTGTCTGGTTAAACCTCTTGAAACAAATCAAAATAATATCTTAATTTGTAAAAACTCACTATACATAATAAGTAAGATTTGAGTGTATTCTACAAAATATGTTTGAACACAATGTGAGGAGTGGCAAATATTTTGAAGTTTTTGCTTTAATAGAAACATAGACATAAAAAACAAAGAACCCTTACGTTAGAAAAAGGAATATAAATTACTCATTATTGTACGTTATTACGTCAATATTTGAGAGCATGTTGCTATTTTATTGGAAGAGCTCACTGAGTAAGGATACTTCGACGTTCCAATGTCAAAGGGTTCAATTGGCGTAAAATTATTTAATTTTTAATGTATTTCACGAACTAATGGAGATTATACTCAGGTTTTTATTTGTATTCGGTATTAATTGAAGTATTTATTTATTTATCTATATTTTACTATTAACTGAGTGAAAAGCGGTAAAAGGGTTTTCAGATTTTTTTCGTCAACGCTAACAGTCCCAATAGTATCCCAATTTCTATATCCCAACATATTAATAGGACTCTTGCCATTTCTACGATTACTAAAGTCTCTTTATATTATCTGATTTCCGTATAGGGTTATATTTGTACCTTTTGTTTTTAATATTTGTACATACGTATTTTATGGATTCCAAATAAATAAGCTTTATTTATAACAATACTGACTTTAAAATATCATTAGAATAACAGAATCTCTTATGTGTTAAAAACTCATAAGATTCAACTTCTAAAGAATTTTGGTAAAACTTATTACGAGAAGAAATGAATATTTCATTCTCTTTGTAAATAGTAGTCGATTTTGAAATGTAATATGGTGCTCTAATGTGTAAAATACAAGGTTTCAACCCCATTCTTTTTACTTTAAATTTTTAAAAATTAAATCTTTTTGAAGAATTCTTTCCTTGTACTACTAATTACTTTAATCTTGTTTTATTTGGTTTCGCCGAATTATCGGTAGTTAATTTGATGATGAATTATTTGGAGCGCCAAATGTGGTGCTTCCTCCCGTCTGTGATTTACCTATGAGATTTAAGCGCTCTCCGGAGGGAAAAATGGTGCTACTACAAGATAATTGCTCTGTTATTCTGGCACCACTGATCTTCGTACTGAGCACCGCTGCGCGCTCGCTCTAGCGGTCATGTTTAGCGCTATTCGAGCGTTTGTCTGTCGATTCTGTAGACGCTTGAAAGAGGTTAGGAATTCTACACGTTGAAGGAAAAGTTCGTAATTTTGGACGTGGAACTTTTTATTAAGCGTAATTCATGGGGACATGCTAGTTGAGTTGTAATTACAGATTTGTGTGTTAAATAAACAATGAATGCATTTATGGTGTTTGATTCCATTTTCGTGTGTCAGACCTAACATTTGGTGCGGTTTACATATTTCTGTGTATTTGTCTCTACATTTCGTTTCGCAATGAATCAAGCAGACGTGTCAAGGCTTATATCCAAGCTAAGGATAAAGGTTGCTCCTCGCCATCGTAACTTGAAGAACGTTGATGGTCCGGAAGGTCGGCTTCTTAAACTTCGAAAAACAGTAACAGCTCTTGTGAAACATGAAAGAATAGAATTAAATTGGAATCGTGCCGATGAAGCCCGTGGTTATGCTGAAAGGGTACGTTAATTATATTGGTGATTTCTTGATGTAAATTTGAAATATATTTTCTGTGGTGAGCTAAATTGTATTTGAATGCAGTTGATCATGTAAGAATTTAAATATATCCTTGTACTGTCTTCCTGTCTAGTCAACTGTAATNTGCAGTTGATCATGTAAGAATCCTTGTACTGTCTTCCTGTCTAGTCAACTGTAATTGTTCAAATTTTTGTTAGATAAAATATTTCAATGCCCTCTGTTAAAAGTTTATTTGTGGAATCTTTTTGTACGTATCAAAGTAATCTATTCAAATTAATTGTCCTCAATATTTTTTGGAGTTGAATTTACATCAATAATTTTGATCGTTATAAAAATAATGTCACAATTTCTCATTAATTCTTTAGTGCAATGAAAACTTTAAACATCATTGAACATTGATTCATGTAGTGAGTTAAATTGTACTCCACATGTCATTGACAGTACATTATTTATTAATTTAAATCTCGTACAACATCATATAATTGATTAAACTATTAATAACAATAATGTAATGTTTTATTTTATGAATTTCAATTCTATTTTCCAAAACAAATTACTTATTTCTATTTATTGTGTCAATCCTTAATATTTTCATATCTTGCATTTGCTGCAAATATTAGAAAGATGTCTGCCAATTCAGTTTTTGTTTTCCATATTCATGGAAACTGAAGTAAGTGTTCTTGTAAATTTAGTTGATTTCAGAAGCAATCAGATATGGTGATTGTCATCGGACCACTATGGATATGGCAGACTATTGGCTCTTAGAAAAGCAACTTGTCCACAAATTATTTAAGGTATTAGTTCCACGATTTCAGGAATACCCTACCTCATACACTCGTTTACTGAGATCCTCTCAGTTGACAGGAATGAGGTTTCCAAGAGCTCTTCTGGAATTGAGAGGTATTAAATAATCTGAATTCAATAGAAATTAATTTTGATTATAATATTAAAATTAATCTTAACAGCCTTATAACTTGTCCAGGTCATCCATATCCACCATTGTTTGTGGATACTTATAAGAACCGAGCATTGCTTCACAATGTGTTGCTGGATGAAGCAGCCAAAGCATATCGTGCTCAAAAGTTTGCTGAGGCATCTTCAGCTTTGAAAACTGATACTGATTTGGAAAACCCTAGTGAAGGAGTAACACCATCTGTGAGTTGGGTTTGTGTGTCGGTGTGTATATATGTCATAAAGAGAGGACCTTAAAATTATTGATTTTGGGAAAAACTTTTTTTCAGGAATCTGTAGAGGTGTCACCATCATGTGAAGGAAATGCAGCCTCTGAAGTCGACTCTGAAAAATTGAAAGTTACTGTTGATACTTCATCAGAATCTAAAAACACCAATGTGTGAATTGTCTTATTTGTTGGTTTTAGTAGTTGTGACAAGGCGTTTATTTGTAATTTGATGTTTGTAAATAAAATAATATTTGTTTATATATCTTTATCATTACGCAAGATATTTTCACATGTATAAAAACACAGAAAAAGGTCAAGATACAACTATATCCTTATTATGTACTAATTTTGAGATATCTCTTTGTCAAACTTGTGAATTGTTGGACTGCTAGCATCTTCAACTGGTCACCATGGTGAAATTTATTGATAGGGTTTTGCTTCTACCATCATAGTCTCGAAAGCTGATCTGTCCTGTTCTCTTGAAATAATAATACATCTCTGAATTCAGAGCATGAAATGAAGCTTTAATCTTTGGCAATATTCGCTAGTGCTCATATTTCTCATTGTGTATATTTTGCAAATGTGTACTCCCATTTACAATACAGCAGTATCTTCTGGGGCAATACCAGTCAGAGCATCCAAACTTTTAAAATTCAAAAGAGGATTGTTAGGATACGTTGTAAATCTCTCCCCCAAAACTCTTCTAAACCTTATTTCAGAAGGATTAAACAGTGCAGATTATAGACAATCAAAAACTTAGAAGTTCACAGAGTATATCATTTATTCAATTCTTGTTGGTCTTGAAATACCAAAATATTTTTTCTTTGGATTTCCTTTGGGTAGGGGTGAATTTTATATTCAGGTTCTTGCCTAGGGTAGCAGTTTATTGAAATAATTAATCTCTAATTTAGAGTTAATTTAGTAGTTGTGATTTATGTTTTCCCAATCTATAGTTTGATAATAAAACGTACTTGTGAAATAACTTTATCACAAATGAATACAAATTTGTTGGTATTTTGTTAATACTATAACACTTGGCGATTGTTATTCTGATCTTGAGTGTGCTGAAATGTTAAATCCGCCTCTGCGTTAGAGCCCTTGATCGGAATTGATGGGATGGTCCCTTGCTTGCTTCAGGAGAGGAATTAGTTTATATTGTCCTCCATGTGGTCATGCGTCTTTTTAACTACTTTTTTGGCTGTAAATTTATTTCTTTAATCACCCAAGAATATATATTACTTTGTTTCGATAAAATAATTTTAACACAACTGTAGTTGTCATGTTGAATAAGCCATATATTACTAGACCCTATTTTGTAAGCTGCCAGTCTAGCTAAATTGGTAGAATGCTTTGTTGCTGGCTGGACATTCAGAGTTCAAGTCCTGAGTGATCATGAGATATTTTTACTCATGGTTTAATGTCGATACTCTTCCAGTTTCACTCAACCTGCTGAAAGAGAAGAAACAGGCTAAAGCAGGTGGAGCATAATGCTCACCACATCGTAATCTTGTGTTGCGTTTTATTCTTCTTGAATGTGGGATCCATCAAGGAACAGTTTGACTTTCTTTACTTGTGGTATTTATAACCTGAGCTATAATAGCAAAAATACTAAAGCAATGTAATGAAATATTGATTGTTAAGTGTTTCTTCCAAACTGCTTTTTCGTACTCTAAAGTTGAAGGAAGCTAATCTTCACTTATTATGAAAATTTTCTGATGGCTTCAAAAAAAGAAAAAAGGACACCTCACTGAAATGATTTTATTGAAATAATATTTATGATTTTGAAACTGTTTTGCAGCATATGTCTTATTACTGTCTGTTATGGCAAATAGTTACAACTAGCAAAATATCTTTATATTGTAATTACATTTGTAGAACTATACTTATTGAATGAAACAACCTTATTGAACAGACTAGATTTAATATCTATTTAAGAAACTTCACTACATTTTCCCAATGTAAAACCATTACAATAATTTTTTTTCATTACTTGCCTGATGATGGCCTACAGCAAGGGTCGAAACATTGTGTAGTTTCTTAAATAGATATTAAATCCAGTCTGTGTAATAAGGACATTTCACTCAATAAAATAACATAATGTATGGAAAATTTAATATAATTTGAAATTAACCTCACTCTAAATATTTTAAGAAACCAAGTTGCACAACATGGCATACAATAAAACAATTGACAAATCCAAAGACTTCATTTATCTATATGCTTGGAAAAGCTTGACTTTATTTATTGAAGGTATTTGTTCTTGCTATTAGTTAAATAGTTCTGAAGTAGTTAGAAGTGTTAGAAGAGGTTTGTTTGTTCTTGTTGCAGAGTTTGCACTGCAGGAAACTCCATGACCAACAAATGGACCATGAGCCTTACATGACTCATAAGGTCTTATAGGATCCCTCCAAACACAGGGGTTAACATTTTTTGAATTTGATTAATTTTATTCCAACAATTCAGTTGGGCTATTGAAAATAAAAGGAATACATTCCAGATGGTGTCTGCATTATTTCTTAACAACTAGACATTCAAAGAAACAATTAGCTAAAACTATGGTGACAATAATTCTGTAATTGGTGAAGTGTTGGTTGTCTTCGAAAAAGAAGTAAAAGATGGCATTGTCACAACCAGATAATTTATTTCCTCCAAAACTGTTTTCGACAGCACTCTTGCCCACTCCCTTGCAGCGCAAAAGCAGAACCACTGAAGATGACGGCAATGCTGTTATAAACGATTTGGAGGAAATCTATCATTTGGCTGTGATTTTTTTTTTTGAGATTGTTTTTATTTTTGTTGATGAGGAAAGAATATTAACATTCTTTAATTCAAGTACAACTTGTATATGGAAATTCCTTAATTCGAGTACAATTTCATAAATTTTTGGGCTGAAATGTATTGAGTGTATACTATAACCACAGAGAAAGTTTTATATCCATTTGTTGTATTTGTAAAAGGAAATGTAGCATGCTATTGAAGCTTATCTACATGGAATGATAGAAGATAGGAGTACGGTTGTAGGCTATTGTTAGGAGCTGAGCCGGTTAGATGGGTTTACCAACAACTTGCTTCACATGAAGGGGTTAGTAGAAGTGGTTAGTAATAGAGTTATTGATACTAGCAGGAGGAGGATAGAGGAAGGAGGGTTTGCTAATCAGTAGTCACAGCTATGAACTGGGACATTCATGTGAAAAGCTACAAATTTTTCTGGCACCTCCAGGAATCAAACCCGGGATGACTTGGTGAAGACGCTACCATCTGAGCCACCAAAGAGGCACTAGAAAGTTTTCAAAGAGATTGAAGTAGATCATAATCACTTGTTTAAATCATAGTGAAGTAACAATTTTCTTTTTTTATATAGTGAAGTAATCATTATCACATTTATGGTATCCTCGTTTTATTTAAGCCCTTTATTTTGACTAACCTGACTACTATTCTGATATCATTTCTGACCCTAAAGTTTCTGTATAGTCCAAGTAATGAATAGTGACAAACTTCATAATGGCTTAACATAAACATTTTCTTTGGAAGTTTCTTTTTCAGAACAATAAAATCAATGGTCATACGCAGTTTGTACTGTTTTTTGACATTTAATTTAAATTTAATTTAATAGATATAGTTTTATTTATTTATGTGTTTTGTGGTGGGAAAAATTAACTTCTTTTCCAATATATTTAAAAAATTACAATTCTTTCTTTTTTACAACCCGTTAAAATCATATTATTCATATTTAAAAGTCTCTTTAAGATAAACAGGGTCATCAATAGTATTGCTTCTTTTTTTGATGTGGATAATCCCTTTCTTGAAGTCTGTATATAATACAATTAATTCCTCATTTTCACTGTCATTTCCCCATGAATTTTCTTTACTACTTTATTCGTCCAGTATAAACTTCAACACTTATGATAAAGTTTAGTATCTATCATAGAAGTCAAATTATGGTTACTATATTTATTCACTGCCATGTAGGTTGTCATCTCACTCACAAGGTTAGGATTGATCTTCTCCTCTGTCAATCAATATTCTATTTTGATTACAAAGAGTTCTTTACCCAGAACTTTTGCAAAAACATGTAAAAATTGAAAGATGTAAATAATACACCCAAATGATAGTCTTAAGGAAAAATGTGAAAGTTACACAATAACTGTAGTGGGATCAATTTTGACCCCAGTCACCAAACAAAAACAGAGACAAAATATTTTCAAAAAACTACCCTTGGACAACTAACTCACTGTCAACTAGAAATATATGGATGAGTACCCTAGTAGGATATATCAACTAGGAATATATGAATGGATAGGTAGGATAGTAACCTCGACACCCTCCACCTCACCTTAAAAAGTATCTCTTGGTGTCAAAATTGATTCTCTATTGCTTATTTATTCTAGCTAACATATTAAGCTGACACTACAGTTCATCAATACAGATTACTTCTCTATTTTTAAGTTGAAATCACTGACTGGATAAATAAGTAAGGGAATTTTGAGATGAAATGTGTGTGATGTTATTTCCCATATCCTGCAGTGGTGGTGATAGGGGGGGGGGGGGGAACCCCCNTTAAGGAAAGATAAAAATTTCACTTGAACTGTCTACAACTGGGAATTATTCTTTTTTAAATACATTATCTGTTCAGACATTTTTTAGATATTGGTAATCGTCTTTCCTTTGATTTATTTAACTATTTAAATCGGATAATAAATATATGTGGAAATATGTTAATCAAAATTGTTAATATTTTTTGCCCCCCCCCTTTTGATTCCCAATCGCCGCCACTGATGGCCTGAGCTATTAATCTCAATTACAGTAGGTAGATAGTAGACAGATTCTCGTGGGAATACGCAATATATCTTCCGTCTGCCAGCCGTCCATTGATGCGTGGTAATCGTTCAGGGCAGAGAAGGCGTAGGAAGTCCAGTTTTGAAGTCGGTATAAGCAGGGTCACTGTCATGATGCTACTTATTGATTCTGGTTTATTTACTGTTTCTACGTATTTGTTTTCATGTAAATTCAGTTTGAATGATTCATTTCTTTAACTACAATTTTGGACTTGAGATGGATATGCACAAGTGATATGCATTTTTTTAGATCGCGAGCAAATTATATAGATTTTATCTACGCGAGAAATGCAAATTTACCAATAAAAACGATTTCTTTTCACACAAGAAACTTCAAACCCCAATGTTTATTGCATGCAGTGTCATACAAAATAAACAGAACTCGGCGGCAAGGTGCGGATATACAACAATGACAGTACAATAGTTTGCCATACCGAGCGTACAAAATATATCAAAAAAATCAGTCTTCAACGTAGGTGTTACTGAAAAAGATGTGTATTCTGCATTAATTTGTTTTCGGTATAGTTTCTTTGCCATCTATTTCTTCAGTTAATAACTGACGAAGATGTCGTAAGTGTTCATAATATGCAAGCACATTTTCATTAGCCGATTGTTCAACATACTGAATAATAACATTCAAATGGTCTTTAACTAAGCTCAATTTAATTGTGGGCTGAGTAGCGTCTCCTATCACTTTGTCTTCTTCCTCCTCTGATGATGATGATGATGATTCTGTTTCTTCAGTAACACCGGAGACAATTTCTTCTTCAGTAAAAATCTGGAAGCCAGGGTCATCTTCGTCTACTTCAAGCCATAACTCTACATCGCCCAAAGAAACTGATTCCTCTCCGCCTCTCTGCAGAATGTCTAAATAGTCCTCCGTCTCACAGTTTTCTACATCTGGAACTGTTTCTTCATTATCCAAAAGCTTTTTCCACGCCCTTTGCAAAGTTGTTGGTTTGATTTCTTTGACAGCATCAGCCAAGTTGTAAATCATGGATCGAATGCTATATGATTTCAACTTTCGAAGAGTCAGTTGTCCTCTTCTGTCTTCATCGTAAGCGGTTGACTCTTTTACTTCCAGGATTTCCCTGAGAAATTTCCTTCTATACAACCGCTTTACGGTGTATATAACACCTTGGTCCATGGGCTGGAACAGAGTTATGTTCGCAGGCAGGAGCATACACTTGATCTTCTTATCTTGGCTGCTGAGTATGTTCTCAACAGGGTGCGTTGGTGCTTTGTCTAAAATAACAATAGCCTTGACTTCATCTTCTGGAATTTTTAAACGTTCTATCTGGTGCTTTTTAATCGCTGGTACAGCCTTCGAATGAAACCAATCATTTATTATCTCCGTCGTAAACCACGCATTCCGAGAACTATAATAGTGAACAGGAAGATTATCCATTACATTTTGTAGTGCCCTAGGAACTTTTCTTTTACCGACGATAACCGGTTTAAGTAAATGGCTACCATCTGCATTCGCACATAACAGAGCTGACACACGCTTCTTGCTTATTTTACGACCCGGCGTAGTTTTCTCGGCTCTCGAAGCTTCTGTATTGTCAGGGAGACTTCTCCAAAACAAACCTGTCTCGTCAAAATTGTAAATTTGGCTCAATTGATAACCTTCATTTTTAATTACATCGGTGAGGTTTCTTCTAAATGGCTCAATGGCATCAAAATCTAAACTAAAGAAATCCCCGCCAATTTTCTTTTTTGAAATGCTGTGTCGTCGGCGAAATCTAAACAACCAACCAGAACTCGCTTTAAATGTTTCAAGTCCCATTTGTTTTGACAGTCTTTCAGCAGCCGCTTGAATTTCTGTTCCTCGAACAGCTAGCCCAAATGAACGAAGCTGAGAAAACCACTTGTAAACTGCATCATCCAGTGCAGCTAGAGTAGGCATTCGCATACGTTTCACATCACACTTTTCGTTTTCAACATTAAACTTCAGAACAAAGTTACGAATGTCACTTTTCGCCTTTTTAATATCCGACACAGTTTGTTTTGCTATTCCGTACTCAGCACAAATACTAGACACTGGCACTCCTTTTTCAAGTTTCTCTATTACTGACAGTTTATCTTGAAGAGTAAGAGTTTTACGTTTACGTTTCTGTCCTACACTAGGCTCACTCAACGACATGATAAAGGTTAGTCAATAAAAGCTGATACGTGTACGTGCGCGAGATCAATCACTATCGAATACTGACCTATACAGAGCCGGCCGCAAGTACTGGCGTCCAGCGGTACGAAGTAAATTTCTTCACTTCCCGTTATAAGCGGCGTTCGCTAAAATGGAGTCCGTTATATTGAGGCTCTGTTGTACTCGCGTCTAAACTAAAATGTCTCTTGCACCAAGCCACCAACCATGAACCATTCTATGCGGATGGGATACCAGGAATGCCAACTGTACGTCTAAGCATGAGTTGATCACATTGATAAACTTCCGACTGCCGTTGAGTTATTTGGTTTACGTCACAGACTATATGGTTGGCGTTTTTTCGTGTTCCAGTAAGTGCATGGAATGATACTAAGTATTGTGCAAATACTAGACCGAATTCTTTACTTGAACTCGTTACAAAGTTGAAGAGAGAAGAATTAATACAATAATTCCGTACAAAATTTATCCACAGAGTGATAAGAAGATTGTCGCTGCAGAAGTTGGACTGATCAGTTATGCTGTTGGATTGACTCTATTTCTCTGTTTGATTCAAAACCTCTCGGTGAAGAAATAGTTTATGATGATACAGGAATTAGCTTGTGACTACGTTTCATACTTGAAGGTGGATGTCAATAAAGAACTTCACCCTCTTGTTGACAATTTGGAAGATCTTTTAACGAGACTTGAAGAATTTGAGAGTTTGATTACCATGGTTCAAGCAAATGGTTCACAGTGTTTGAGAACTCTTGTTCCTGATGTAATACTTTGTTTAGAAAACTTACAGTCACTATGTGATCGTGTTGATAGCCTTGAGGCTTTTGTCAATCAAATTAAACATAATTTAGATACTGTAGAAACTCATATGGATGTTGCAGAGGCAGAAATAGGCTCAACTGAAGGAAAGATAAAAAGTTTTCTGAAACCTTTATTTTTTAAAAAGTCGGATGCTGCTGCTAAAGTAGTAAAATCACCTTCTTACAAACCTCCAGAATTGTTTAATACATCTGACTTTTTTGGGCCAGAAAATGACAAGTAAATGTTCCCAGTCACAATTGTTAGTGTACTTTTATATTTTCTTCATACAGGAAGTGATCCATTAGATAACACTGTTTTAAGTCTTTGTGTTGCTGCCTGCTGCTTACATTTACAAATAAATGTGGAAAACTTCTGAAGTTTCTATACTTTCTTTCACTTACTAATTAGGCTTAAAATGGAATAATGTAGTCTAAAAAATTGATAACTACTCTTGTGTTGCTGTTTCCCTGATGAACTTTGTTTACACAGTACATTGTCTTAAGAATTTTAATGCTTGTCCTTTAAGTTAGTAAAACTTAAATCATTTAGTTTGACTTATGACTGAAATTATGAAAACTTGGATCTTGAAAATCTACTCCTTGCTTACATAAGTGACTACCTGAACAGATTTTCTGTTTTGTTAAAGAGGAAAATTATTTAGAGAAAATAAAGAACTTAATTTGTCTGAGGAAAGTGTTTTTGTACATTTCTCTGACTGACATTCTTGAAGATTTGTATTTACACTCCATCAATACTGTAAAATAAATTATAAACTAACTAGTGGGATTCTAGTACACAAATTTTTGTTTTGTGCAGCTAGGATGTTAACTACAAATCTGTGTTTGAATAACTGTTCTGGAAATATTTCTTCTAGTTTCATCTCACATTTTCTTATTAAATATTAATTTATGAGTGTGAGTCCAAATAATTTGAAGAAAAGAGAGATATCAAATTTGTGAAACCTTGCCATTTCATAATTTGGAGGGGGAATAGATAGTATATTCTTTGAGCTACCTCTTAGTTAGTGCTTCCATGACTGTTCTATAGTAACACAAATAAAAAGGGTTTAATGTCTTACATTTTTTTTCCTCAATTTTGAACGTACTAAGAAAGTTCATTATTTAAATGGATTTAGTTGAATGGTTGATAAATAAATTTATTGTCAGAAAAGTGTATCCATGTGGAAGACAATAAAGAAATTTGTCATCTTATCTGTACTACCTCGTATTTGAATGAGAACTACCGATGCTTGTTATTGATTTAGCCTTCCTACCATCTAATAGATGAGCATTACTACTTTCGTAGTAACATTACTTGCATTGCCTAGATGTACGAATTTTGCCTATAGAAGAATATACTTAAAATTTTTATCAATACCCAGATTAAATTTTTGTCATTTACTTTTTTATTGTGGGGATGAACAAATAAAGCAATTTCTTTGTTTACCTATTGAATGAACTACTATAAAATTGAATTTTACATGTTGAATTTATTAGTGAAATATCCAAACAGGTTAAATTTAGTAAATACAAATAGTAATCAGAGTCTTAGAATATTAAAGTTTTCTTCTTAAAGATGACTAATGATGCAGAATCACAGTAGCAACACGAAAAAATAAAGTTTTGTTAACTGAATAATATGAAGAATACTCATCTATTTTCTTCTTGGTGCGATATTCTTGTACATTGATAGATCTCCTCCTATGATATGAAACAAAGTGACTTCACTTTATTTTTATTCTTGGCATAATTTACCATATGGCATGAAAATTAATAAGAAATCAGAAATTAACAATACCTGAGAGAAAATGAGGTTGAACCACATGATTAATTTTATTCTTCCACCTCCATTTCTGTCTACTATTCATTATATGCTGTGCTAACTTTCTGAATGGAAGAAGTAAGAGGTGTCCGATTTCCAGCAAAGAAAGAACTGATAAACCCAAGTAAAGACTTAATGCTCCTCCTAAGGAGGCCACAAACGCCTGAGGAGGCATAGCTGGTGCCTGACTAATAAGGCGCACTTGAAGGCTTTGTAGATAAACATCTATTTTGAGAAGATTTCCTTGTATACGGTGACGTTCTCTTCTGCGGTGATTTCCAACAAATTCTTGATCATGATTTTGACATGAATTTATTAGCATCAAGCGTTTTGCTGTCATACACTGAAATATAAACAGAATATGCATGTTTATTAGAATATTATTCTTTCTTTTCTTGGTTTCATGACTAAAAAATTTGCATATATTACAAAACTGTCAATACCAAATAACTATTGAGTTCTAAGAATTTTAAAAATTAAGGAAGGGAATTATGTCCTCGACCTTTAATGTCATACCAAATAAAAATTTATCTTGGAATAATTAGTATGACTTCACATTTATTTATTTAATGTCTTTTGGTGAGACTCAGGCCATGAGGTCTGCTCTTCCACTTAACCATGACTTGGGTGAGGGAATTGTGAAGGAGAGATGTTGGGTTGCCAGGGAACTTACAGTACCGAACCATCATTTGTCTGGAGTAGGTTAGGGAAACCCCAGCTGAAAATCTCACCTAGTTTGGCCAAGCAGGGTTTGAAGTCGCGCTCTCCCACTCAGCAATATCGAGGAAGCAAAGATGCCACCACAAGAGCACATTTATTGAAAATATATAAGAAAGTTTTTATTCCTTTGAATTAATTTTCACTCTATGTGAAAATAACACAAATTGTAAAACAATTATAATTCTTACCAATACTTACCCAATCAGAATCAGTTGGCCAAGATGCAGTTGAAATAGTTGTCTCATAAGTAATTTCACTGTAAAACATGAAAGTAAATGTAAATTTGCAAATAAGTGGCAAATGCATACAAACTTAAAGTATAGGGAAGTACGTGTTCTTTCTTAAGATGGGATGATATGGCTAATGCAGTAAGATTGAAAATGATGTGGAGAAGATCCATTTTGAATTTTTAACCCACTATATATATTCTTTTCCTACAATAAATCTTTGCTGAAGGAAGAAAGATTTCCAAACACTTGAAGAAGTTGGAGGAAATCTGGGGTGTTCCCCTCACTTGTCAACAATATGTTAAACTACTCGGGGAACTCCCTGCAACTCTAGATATGTCTTGAATGATATTTTGTTCTAGCTTTGTTAGATACACTCTTCACTTATGCTGATTAAAAGTGTGTGAGACAAAACTGAGCAATTACTCCCTGTCTCCTTAGACAGAAAGTTAGAAAATTAATACTTACTTGCAGTCCGTGTTACATTCACATCTTAGCACTCTGGTTTCAAAGGATGTAACTATTTTACTTGCACATTCTGACTCTTGAGCTGAAATTTTTTTAATACTTTTGTGTTAGGTGAAAAAGCATTCATTATGTTATTTTAGAAATGAACCACAATTTCTGATAATTACATATCATATATAACTATTTACTTACTTCCAGAAGTAAGATTACAAGGTCGATAGCCTCTATTTAGATCCATGTAAGCGGGATGTGCACAATCACAACTGTTTTCAAAAGCCAATTGTAAACATACACGTCGGCAACGCTACATGAAATAACGCTACTTTAAATTTGTGCAGAAATTGTTGAAAACTATGATAACAGTATGATAAATATGTAAGACATGCTTTCATGCATCTTCCTATGAACAGAAAACAACATGTACCTGAACAGAATATGAGTAAGAGCCCTGAACATATTGTTCATACCCTGATTGCTCCCAACCAATTGTACAATTTGACTGATATGGAGACTGCTGTCGTTTCACCTGCACCTGGAACACAAATAAATTTGGTTTATGTTCATTTGATAAGAAATAGAATAATGACAAATGAAATACTTGTTGAATTTTCTTAGATTATTTTATAAACTGAAGCAACTCTAAAGCTAAATAAAGTTGCTTCCGGAGGGTTGGGAAGTTTTTTACAAGTATCAACATCCTCTTAAATTCAAAAAATTATTTTCTTTCAACAATATAACACAGATTATTGAAAGATTATTAAATTTTGAACCATAGTTATTAATATAAAACTTAATGAAAAATGTAATAATAAGTTAATTATAAGTTGGTGTGTGAATCAAGTTAATTATAAGTTAAACAAATTAATATATTTTTCAAGAACACCCCTACAAACATGTTTATTCATTTCTAATATGTAAAATATACTTTTATTGCGTTATTTTTTGCTTATGTTTTATGATTTATTTTCAAGAAAGATGGCCAAAAAAAGTTTTCAAAATATTGTGTTGGATTCAAACAAGACTTATTTGAATTAAATATTTTTTATTTCCCTGTTGTTGTTTTTAGATTAAGACACTAAATTTGGGAGTGTGTGAGTTAAGTAATTTAAATTTGAATCGAGAACTTCATGAGTTTTCAAAAATTCAAACTGTTCTGCAACAAGCCCCAAAGGTGTCCAAGGGGTTCACAGAGGGTAGAGCCCTGCTATTTCTAGGCCTCAGCTCTATGAGGAGGAGATGTGGCCAGCATCTTGCTTCAGCTGGTTTCACCACAGGATAGACCCATTACTCGTCTTACACTTTATGAATTTTATGTAGTTTAAAGTATTTCATTTGTATTCCAAAATTATTTGTCTCCATACAAACTTTTATTTGTTTTTTTTCCTTCTATGACAAAGAAGGAATAGCTGATGAAGAAAGAGTTTAAAAAATACTTCTTGAGTTTCAAAGGATTCCAGGAACATATTTACGCCATTATAATAATAATTCAAACTTACCATTCAAACTGCACACTTAAGCTACTCTGCATATATGTAAAAGAAAAATGTAAAGTTTTAAAACTTGAAACTCTGTAGGCTAATTTAATTGCTCCATATAATAAAGTTTCCATTTTCCACAGTCAAGAGTTTAATATTTCTCAAATATATATATTTGCATGTGATGAAATTTGATATAGGTACTTGTTTAATTCCTGTATTTTATTTTAAAACATATCAAGTTCTTGCCTGTAGCAGAGCAATACTTGAAGTGGTGTGGGGTGACAAATTAATTCCATTTTCATCAAAAAGTGGTTCATGATTATGCTCGTGCACTACAACTCGAGCACCAGCTTGTGGACTAAGACCGGCTCGCAAATAATTTGCTTGATCGAGATATATTTCCATAGATAAACCTGAGAAGAAGAGGTTCCATTAATCTGCATTGATGGGAAAAATTATTATTTACCAAATTGAACAACAAATCTTGAGGATGAAAAGAGTAGAAGAAATTTAAATCAATATTTTCTCCATTCTAATTATGACATAGCAAACATATTTTATACAACAAACTTATAATTTTTTCCTTTATCTTTGATCAAAAAAATTTATAGAATTGTCAATAAGTGACAAGATAATTTGATAAGATGAAACTTGTATTTTATATTTAAAATACGTAGTCTTAGTCATTACCATTTAATTCTTAGTGTGAAGTAGCACTACTTCCGTATTAACTCGAAAATATTCCCCCCTCCCTCTTTTTTTTGTGGAAAAAATTGCCCAAAAATCCTATAGAGTTTAGGACGGGGAAACTGCTAATTCAAAGTTTCGTGGGTGATAACGAGTTAAGCGAACACAATCCGTATACGTAACGTAACACAAAGAACATCGATCGATGATGCGGGATTTGACGTTCATTCGAAATAGAAACCGAACCGGTCCACGTCGTCTAGGAGTGACCGACACCGTGCCGACCGTGACACGATTTTTTCGAGAGACGGAGATCTTCTTCGAAACAACGAAAGTTGGGCGATCAAAGATGCTTCGACGCTAACATCAAACTGCGAGTTCTAATTAATGCTCAAACACAGAAATTAACCAGCAGAACGAGAATTCGAAGTAGAGCCGAAGTCCGCGTGGATCTGGCGATGTCAAGAGAAGAAGTTGAACTGCATCAGTTAGCTTTCCAAGTACTTTTGATTATACTTACCAGAGCCAACCATTTCACATGGAATTATGAATAAGCATTTCCCTTCAGAAAGACTTTTTAGAATTGATTTTACCCAACTTAATTGTTTCCCCTAAATTTTGCCTCCTAAAAGAAGCGGGGGACTATATTCGGGTTAATACGTAGGTATAAAATCAATAAATTGCCCAAGATAAAAAAAACTGTATGTAATAAAAACAACTATATTAAAGCTAAGAATGTTCAACCTCTTACCAAATGAATTTAAAAGTATAACAGTGAGCAAAAAAAACAAAAACTCCTTAGACCCCCACCGCCACACAAACACATATAGATCTGCCACTTCATGTTACTATTGTAATGTATTGTAAATGCAGTATCATTAAATAAATAAATATTTAAAATAGTTTTTGCCATACTGGTAATAGATTATTACCATATTCTCTGCCGGGGATAACAGTTTTACGAGATGTACGAAATGTATAGCAATTTCCATAGCTGTTAGTGGTGCTTTGGGTGAAGTACCTGTAAATACCACAAACACTGACAGATTTTACTTCAGTAGTAACAAAATCTGTGTGATTCTCTTAAAAGCAACTTTCACTTACAAAGAAAAATTATAGCAAGATTGTCCACTAAATGTGCACGATCGGATAAACTCACTGTAATTATGACCAATTTGTTCTTGAATATCAGAAGAAAAGTTGGCATAAATAGCCATGAAATTCATGAAATCATTGAAGGTTCTTGTTTGGTTTTCCATATGAGGCACTGACGTACTTGAGTCAGTTGGTAAATCTGTGGTCACAATTTCCACATTTCTGTCCAGATTTTTTGTAGATTCACGTTTATTACGTTTTCGGAATTCCAACTGACAATCTGTCAGGTCTTGCAACTTGAACAGTTGCTTTCCAATGTCTGTTCTCCAATTCTCTGAAGCAACCTGCTGTAAATTTTTGCAGTGTACTCTATTTAAATTACATACCTTTAAAGAGAAACAAAAAAAAAAATTGTGCCTACAGATTAAATTTGATTTTTACTGCGCTTGGATAAGATAACACATTCATTACATTAACCAGTACACATTCTATGCAAATAGATAAGGAAATTCACATAATAATCAGCTAACTATTGGATATTTGTTAGCAAATTAGATAAAGTATAATATGCTAGGTAAATTAATAAAACAAAATATATGAATTTTACTTACTGTAACTGCAGGAAAAGATAATGCGTGAGCTTGATCTAGAGTCATAGAAGTAAGAACTGGATATTCTAAGTACTGTAGTGTAACTATGTACACATCTCTAACAGTGAATGCTAAACCTAATATAAGGGCTAGACTCCAAAATACTATCCAAGATTTTGAATTTGCCTGTGATACTATTTGTAATCCAGCCACAGAAGGAAGATTTAAATATTCCTCCAAAGACTGAGGCCTGTTTGTAGTTTTTACTATTGGCTGCAAGTTTAGCTTTGGATTATAGTAACTGGAAGAATTAAATTCTCTCAACCACCAACTTCGTAATCTGCCATTTCCAATAATTGTAGTGTAATTTTGAGTATAATCATAATGATCTTTCTTAAACTCCATTGGGTTGTAATGGTCTTTTTGATATGAGTGGCTCCACTGAATTCCAACACAACTCCATGTATTTCATTTCACAGTCCTTTTTTTCTCCATGAAAAATTACTTTTTAAGAAAAATTATTGATTAATATCCCAGCATACATCAGAAAAGCCTTGGACTTTGATCCAAAGCCATTGATAGATAATTCAACACAGGTCACACCTTTTACAAAAGGGACCTTTGATGAATAATAAAACAAAGGACCTTTGTTTCCCCAGTGAACACACAAAATCTGCCAGTGAGCAAAAGAAATGATAGATTAGAAAAGTGTTTCAAAAAGGTACAAGGGAATGAAAGGTTTAGATAAAGAAAAACAGGAACAATAGTAAAAAATACAGCATTTCAAATTTCTGTTTATTATTTCCAAACAAACACTGTAAATGAATATTTTCAAAGGACAGTAAGAAAAAAACAATCCCTGCAAAGAAATTAATTTATGGTTATTAAAAACTACTTAATGTTGACTTCCACAAGGCTTGGAGAGCTAACTGTGCCTTTCCCTGGCACAGTAAAAGGAGCCCCCTTGAACGTAGCAATCCTCTGACTATCTGTTTTCAGATTGGGGGCTACTGTTTCAAATATTTTCTTCTTTGGATTCAGTACAGCATCAGGTAATCGGGGATAGCCATCAATATGTACTAAATCACCAGGTACAGCTCCTTCTGGTGGAACAAGAATTTCTACTTTATCAGGAGTACTTGCACACATTACCATGGCTTCTGATGTCACTCCACGCATTTTAGCAGGTTTCAAGTTACAAAGCAACACAACCATACGATTTTCCATTTCATTAATGGACACATGCTTTACCAAGCCACTGACCTGAAAGAAAAAAAATTGGAAGGAAATGATAAACCGCAGTACATAATTGTTCAAATAATATGACATAATCACGTGAATTTTTATGCAATAAAATAATAGAATAAGTTTAAGCAATATCTTGCAAAGGATTAATAAATAAGATAAATGAATAAATATAAAACCTCAAATAAAATAAATGAAAAATGTGAAACATAGTTATAAAAATACAAAAAAACCCAACAAGTATATCAATATATCAAACATTGTAAACTATCAGTTGCTACTCCAGCAACATGTAAATATTTCAAAATGGCCCAGGAAAGCCTAGTGATTAAGGTTTTCTAATGAGACTGAATATTAGCTGAAAAATGTATATTATTACAGTTGCATTGCAATAAGGCCTTCCACAATGTCACTTCCCTTTCCTAACAATGTATTCTGCAAATTGAGGCAAAAGATGGTTCTACAACATACTATAACTTTACTGTATCTTAGGTACTATTTAATTGAGTGCCAAATCCTTACCACTGTCCTAGGTTTGGCTTCTCCAACATCTATTTCTTCTACATACAAGGAATCTGCATCTGGATGCCTCTTCACAGACACTATTCGTCCAACTCTGAAGTCCAATCTTCTCACATCAACTGGCGGTTCTTCTGATGCTCCACCACCATCACCTCCCTTAACCTTCTTTACCTTTTCCTCTTTCTTTCCTGCAGCGGGCTTGCATTTTTTTTCATGAGTATCACCCTTCTGAATATTAATAGTATTCTTGGACTGACTATCAATAGTATTCTCTGTAAGAACACTGTTTGCTGCTTCAAGATTAGTGGTTTGTGTTGTTGGTATGGTACTTGAATTATCACTACCTTGTTTCTGATTAGGAATACTGATCTAAAATAATAAAATCTAGTCAGAAAAAAAGTGTTTGAGAGTACAATTAAGGAAAAACTAACAAGTAAATCTGCTTACTTGTTGAATGTTTTGTGCTACTTCAAGCTGAATCAATTTTTTCTTCCATTCTTCAATCTCTCTTTTAAGATCATCGTTCTCTTTGCGCAATCTCGACACTTCGTCATTTTTATTACCACTCTGTTGCACTCTCCTCAAATCTGTAACCTGCAGGTGAATACATTTTGTAGCAATAAATACCAGATCACAGTATATACAGAAATCAAAATTACCTCTTTTTTAAGGAAGTCAATTGTTTGCTCCGCTGTTGCAGCTCTCGACTCCAATCGTTTTAATAAATCAGGCGCTGCCATCACTACTTTTCTTATGAGATAAATTTTCCCAGATTTGAAATTCTAACCTCAAATAAGCACCTGTCCTCACAGATCCACAAGCGCACACTCGGTTGGCACTTGTCAGTTGTCTATACCAATTCAACAAACAGTTCAACATTACGTTTTACCAACATTCCAACAATTCCTACGCGCGACGGATCTGTGGTATTGAGGATCTGTCACGACTCGCACCGCACGGGCGAAGATAAGTTCATTGGAACGGAACATATGGTCGGTAAAGAGGAGTATTGGTGATTACTGTCAAACTTGTTTAGGACGTTGAATTGACGTACATGCTTCAGTTTAAGATATTTATTATTGTGACGAGACGGTAGAGTTGAAATTATGGCATCCGATTGGGATGAAGTAAAACGGTTAGCGGCTGATTTTCAGCGTGCCCAACTAAGTTCCACGACCCAAAGGTATGTGTTATTCATTTTTAATGGAAAAAGTGTTTGAATTTTTATGCTCAAGGAGGTTAACGTGAAAAGAATTTAAATGTTATTTGCAGGCTTTCTGAAAGAAATTGTGTGGAGCTGATGACTAGACTAATAGATCAGAAACTATTGGAAGTTGTATTCACTACTGATGGCAAAGAGTATGTTACTCCTCAGCAGCTTGATAAGGAAATTGAAGATGAGTTATACATCCATGGTGGTATGTAATATCATATATTCATTGTAGTAGATAGTATAGCCAATATCCACTGATTATGTGAGTTTTTATATATTATAAATCTCAAAATAGTGGACACACATTTCTTCATTAGATTTGTTGCAGTGCTTTTCTTTAAATATGTTGCCTGTCTCTAAATTTAATCTGCGATCTATTGATGTAGAAAATTTGTTTTATTATTAATGATGCATTTGTCTCTTGGAAATAGTCTTTCTGTTAATTATTCTTGTGGTAAACATTGATGTTTGAGTTAGTTTGAAAAAAGAAAGTTTTATTGAAAGACATTTAATCTTAATTTGCTAAGATACACTTTAACAGACTGTACCATCAGGTAACCTTCCAGTATTTTAGTTTATTATCCCCCGTGTGGCCATATGCAGTTTGCAACAGCTTTTTTGACAGTAAAGTTTATAATTATTTAAAAAATAATGTGAATGATATTACATCAACAAAACATGGTGTGTGTACCAATAAATTAAAGTGGAGATAAATATGTATTACCATTGAGTTGTAATGAAACACAAAATGTAAGAACTATATAGGAGGTTACATTTAGGTGACTGTTCAGATAATTGATGTTTAAGGGTAATAATTTTATTTTGCAGGACGTATAGATATTGTGGAATTATCTAAATTATTGAGTGTTGACTTGTCCCACATCTCAGCGAGGGTAAACTACCTGGAAAAACATTATAAGAACTTGAAGTTGGTTCTGGGACAGCTTGTGGACAAAAGTTATTTGAACAGGATTGCCTTAGAAATTAATGACAGGTTAATGCAACATGGTCAAATAAACGTATCAGAACTTATCCGACATTATGACTTACCTTCTGAATTTCTGGTGTCGGTTAGTATGCTATTTATACTAATCTAAAAGTAGTAAAATTATCATACCCTTAAAATTTGATTAATTGATGATTTTGTTGGATTTTTGTATATTCACAAATTTAATAAAGAAATTTATAATTTTTTGGTTTTGTAGTTGGTGGAGGGCAAACTAGGGAAAACTATTTTTGGAAGACAAGATCCAAATGATCGCCTAGTATTCTATACTGATGGCTTTGTTACTCGTAATAAAGCATGTTTCCGTGGTGCTATCATGGCCACCACCTGCCCTATTTCTATGGCTAATATTCTTTCACAGAGTGGAGTGCATGAACGGTTATTCTCATGTAAGTTTCTTTCGTATTTATGTATTGTAAAATTTTTATTCAATTTATAAGTCTTTTGTTTAGCACAAAAATAATGAGGATGGGAACAATTTCTAATAGTCTTCCTATCTATATGATTACTTTGGAGAATGGTGTTCTTATATAGGCAACTATGCGCAAAAAACCCAACGGGGGGTTTTCCTTAAGCCCTGTTGCTTTGAACCTTTTGAGACCCAAAGTGCTCTTGTTCAAAAGATTATTTCTGGTGATGCATTGCCCCTCTTGTAAACAACTCTGCATACAGTATAGCAAAATGTTAATTATATTCATTGTTAGTTTAGTTAGTTATATAGATTATTTTGCTTTAAATTGTATTACTATAAATACGAAGTAGTTGAGGTAAAGAAACGACAAGACACCAACAGCGGTGGTCTTGTGGTAGAGTCTTCGCTTGCCCGATCCCGCTGAGCAGTAGAGCATGGGTTCAAACCCTGCTTGGCAGAACTATGTGAGGTTTATAGCTGAGGTTTCCCTCGCCTACTCCAGACTAATGTTGGTTCAGTACCGTAAGGTCCTTGGCGACCCGACATCTCTCCTTCCCGATTCCCTCTTCCAAGTCCAACAGTTAGGTGGTAGAATAGGTCTCGTGGCCTAATCCTCACCAAAAGATATAAAATAAATAAATATATAGTAATTACTGTTTGTGCAGAGGTGTTCATTGTTATATTTAAAGTTGATGGGGCTGTGTGCTGAGACACTGTGTGCTGAGACACTGTGTCTCTGTCAATGTTTTGTAGCATCCCTGGGCACTTGCGCGCTTACTTTGAGAACCACTTTCTTAGGTCTTCATTTCACTTCAGTTTATCTTGCACCAGGAAGGTCGCCTGGGGCACTTAATGTTTCTTTTAAACTGTGATTAAAACTTGCATTTCAGTTTGATTGTTCTGACCACTGCTCAGAATATGTAATGACTTCTGTCAGCACATTTTTTCTATATTTCAGCTGTTGTTGATCCACTTATTGAAACGAAGCAGCTTCCAGGAATTCTCACTGGAAATGTGACTGGAAATGGGCTCTTTGTTCCAAAAATATATTCAAAAGCTCAAAATGATTGGGTTAATAACTTTTACAGACAAAATGGATATCTTGGTAAAATATACAATATAAAATATGTAATATCTGAAGATTTTGAAACTACTGATTAGTGATTGGGAATAATCATTTCTTTTAGAATATGATGCTCTTGCAAGATTGGGTATTGGTGATCCTGTATCATTTGTGCAAAGAACTTTCCAGGATGAAAAGCTTTTTCTTTTGAAATCGTGTGCAATTGGACCGCAGCTTATAGGTCATGTTGAGGCCGCTGTGGAAGAAGCTACTTCTAGCAATTTATTTGTGGATATTATGGTAAAGTATATTTTTCAATTAATGATGCTCTTATACTCAAAGGGCTATTGGATGGGAATGCATAGTTTTTGGTTACCACCTGAAAGCCTCTTTGTAGAGATGGTGAAGTAAATTTTTATTTGCCCCTATTATTCAAAGATGATATTTATCAAACGGTATAAAAGAATAATACAATAATATTTTATTGAACTACATAGATCATAACAAAGATGTATGGCGAGTCATAGAACTAACAACAAAACAATAATATTTACATATAAGAATTACAACATTATATAATTTTGATAAATTTAACCATATTCATTTAACGTAGGCTAAGTAGAAAATAACATAAAATACAATTATTTTCTACTATTACAGAATATTAATATTTATTTAGGCTAGGGTTATTAGATATCTATGGTAGGAATTCTATTATTTTACTTTTGTTTTATTAATTTATATCAAGGTCTATATTTATGCTAAAACAGTGTAATTTAATGTTGTTAGATCTTTTCCTGCATCATGGGTCGCTTTCTGCACCTTTGATCTAATGATTACCTGCAACATATTGCATGTCATACATTAGTTATTGCCATTGAGGAATTCTTCTACACTGTAGTAGAGTTTCTGTTGTAAGAATTGTTTGAGTTTTGTTTTGAATGGGTTCAGTGTATTGATGTTTTTAAGGTTTAGTGGTAACGCATTACATAATGTAAACCTGCATTATAAGTGCTTTTTTGGCTAAGAGTGGATGTTATCTGTGGTAGATGGATATTTCTGGCCTGTCTAGTGCTGTGAATATGAACAGTGGAATTAAATCTATGGAGTGGTCCTCTGTCTAGTAGATCCTTTCTTACAAAGTACAAAGTTTCAAAAATGTACTTGCATGGCAGTGGAAGTATTTTCAACTTTTCAAATGTGTTGGTAATTGTTCGTATTATTCTCTTCTGTAAACAAAAAGTTTGTTTTGTTTCTGGTACTTGTTCCCAAAACATTATACCATATTTTAGAATGGAATGGACATTTGCATGGGATAGTGTTCAAAGGGTATCTGTTGTGCAATTTGCTGTTAGAACTCTGATGGCATAGTTTATTGTGCTGAGTTTCGTATTCAGTGTTTCTAGGTGACAGTTCCATTTCATGTTATCTTGTATAGTAAGTCCCAGAAACTGTGTTGTTTGTTTAAAGTTGAGGTGGTTACCATTAAATTCGATGTTAGGTGTGTGCTGTTTAGATGAATGAGGATTATGGAAGGAAACTATGCAAGTTTTGTCAGTGTTTATTGTGTCAGTGTTTTGTTGGAACCATTGGATTAGGGTGGCGATAGTGGATTTGGTAGTGTTAAGTAAGTTTTCAGCAGTTTTGGCACGGAATAAGATGTTTGTGTCATCAGCAAAAAGTACAATTTTGTGGTTTTTGATGATGGATGGGATGTCATTAATATATAGAAGAAATAGTTTGGGTCCAAGGGTGGAGCGCTGAGGAATTCCGTGAGTGACATGCATGGGCTGAGACCTGTGATGTTTTATTTGATTTTCATGCTGGTAGGATACTTGTACTATTTGCTGTCTTTCAGATAAATATGACTTTAGCCAGTTGTATCCTAAATAGTAAGTAAATAAGCAGAGATGGATTTAAAAGTTGGGTGCCCGTAGGTAGTAGTAAATATAGTGCTCCTTGAGAGCAGATTTTATTTACATATATTATATATATTTATGTATTATTTGTATAATATATAAACAAAGTAATAATTATATATATTTGTTTATTTATTATTCTTATTTATTAATACAAGGAACAAAGTAGTATAAACATATTTACAAAAACCTCGGGCCTTATTAATATCATGATTAAAAACTAATTGTATAACTTACAATTATAGAACACACTAAAAAGAAATTAGAAATACTACTGTCACAAAACTAATATTCTTTTCACTAATATATTTAGAAAACAAACTTTTTTTCAAAATGTTATAATTTTTTTGTTACTTTGGTGTCTCCAAAATCTTGCACCCCTAGGCCATTGCCTCTGCCTAATGCCACTTCTGTAAATTATTAAACACTTCAGGAAAGGAAAAAAACCTCAAGGATGAATTTTGACTTATTAAATATATAAAATTGAATTGAAGTTCACTATTTATTTATTTTTTTCTGGGAGATCTACCTACCCATTCCACTCCCATCCCGTTTCTGAAATAGAATTCTAGGTACAAACCGTGTCAGATCTAGATCATACTCAAGGGGGGGGGGGGGGCTAACCGGGGAGCATTTTTGTTAAAAATTATGGTTTTATGACACACATTTCATAAATATTATCTTTAAACAAAATGCATCAAATAAATAATTAACAATATGGTATTATTAACAACAACAATTATTTATTAAAGTTATTAATATGGTATTAATTTTATTAATAATGGTATTATTAATTTTATTAGTATGGTATTATTTACAAAAATAACAATTTTATTATTAATAATAACAATTATAACAAATGACAATAATAATTATTAACACTTTTACAAAGTATGCCATTTATCAACTTCAATTTTCTATATCAACCTTATCTGTGAAGAGTTCCGGTCCAATGGGAGGGCTATTGTCCCCTTAACCTCCCCCATAGATCCGTCACTGGGTCCAGTGTTGACAAGTTTTGACATGTGGTTTACTTCCTGGGTTTTGCAATTGGATTAATCAGCATGTTAATGTATAACTTAAGTGTATTGTGAGATCCATCTAAGCACATTACTTCTTCACATGTACATAATCAATATGTATTATTGAAAATAACTTGTTCAATTAATATATTTTCACTGTCACTATTTAATGTTTTATTATTTTTTGTATTTTAGTCCCACATGCCTTCAATGTTTGAACCCGAAGATTGCAATAAAATTTTAAATGAAGTTTTGAAAGCACAAAAGGCAAAGAATCCTGTTAATAATATGCATTTGTTCTGCGACACTTACGTTGTCCCAAATCAGTTTCTGCAAAGTTTAAATAATATGTTTGATACTCTTATCAAAAAGAAAGCTGAAGAAGTAAGTAGATCTGTTTTTCCAGTATCTTGTATGTTTGTTAACTAATATCTTCTATGTCCAATATCTTCTATGTCTAGCGTAAACTAATGCCTTTTTTGTTGTTGTAAAGTGTGTTTCATCAGGAACCTATATATCTGCACAAGCTGAAAATAAAATGCAAGGTGGGAAAATGGGATTTGACAATGAGGAAAGAGATTCAAAGGCAGATCGAAAGGAAGAGCGGCGTANAGGAAAGAGATTCGAAGGCAGATCGAAAGGAAGAGCGACGTAAAAAAGCATCAGGAGGCAAAGGCGGAGGAGGGACTCAGGTGAGTTATTGGGTGGAAAAACAATTAACATTCTCCCTTGACATAAAAATCTGTATGAAGAATATTATGTAGAAAGTATCAAAATATAAAGTGCTGTCTAGGTCATCCTCAAGATTCATTTACATAATACATTTGAAGTAAACATATTAATTTCAAAATGATTCAGAAAAGAAAAATTTTTGCTCAATATTATGAAAATACAGTCTTAAAAATGTGCCATTTTTTATTAAACATCAATGGAGGATGTGTAATTAGAATGAAAACTTTTTGGTGTGCTACCCTCATCGGGCTCTGAATACAAACATTATAGGATGTAAAGATACTGACACAGAACATAATTATGTAGGTATAAAATTACAAATAAGATATATTACATAAAATAGTAATGATCATTAATAAATGCAATTAAGTATATAAAATAGTAACTCATTAATAAATACCATTAAGTAGAAAAAGAAAAGATGCATTTTAAATAACGAAAAGGACAGCTGTTACAGAGTGATCTTATTTAAATTACATTTTTGGTTTAAATCATTTCATTTATGATGTAACTGTCAGTCTACATCTGTTATTTTCTTTATTTGTATAGATTATTTAAAGTAAATGCTTGCAGAAATATGGAACTGGCCAGTTACTTTGTTGACTTTCATGTTGTTGGGAAATTGCTGTTGACTTTCATGTGAACACGGAATAGTCATCTAACACAGAAAGTGATCTAGCTTTATTTTGAGATATTTATTGGTGAATTAATTACTGCCCCAAATAATTATTCAATTATTACAAAAATGTATGATACAAATGTAAGATTAAGTAAAAATAATATATTGTAAATTGGATGCTTTTGTTTACCAGTTAAAATATTTAATTTGATTTTTCATAGTGTTTTCTTTATTTAGATAGATTTACAAAATGGTTATATTGTGTATTGAAATATTTTTAACTTTCAGGGAAGAGAAACTAAGACAAAGTCAACAAAGAAAAAGTACATGCGTGGCAAAGCCGGTGGTGATGATTTTGATAGCGATGATGAACCCAGTTCTACCAATATCAAAAATAAAAATACAAAACATACTTCGGGAAAATTAGAATTTCTGAGTGTTTCAGAAATAAAAAGTACTTTGGAGACTCATGAAGCTTTCCAAGATGAAGAATGTGAGGAACTCATTGAAGAAGTAGCCAAATTCATGTACCCGTTAGTATTGACAAATAAATTAATTTCACTTTGTTGGTTGTTATGAATGTAAGATCAAAATTTGAATTGTTTTTAGTAAATTTGGGAGCATTTTTAATAATTTACAAATTAGTATTTCCGTATCTTTACACTATGGTACTGTATAAGTTGAAGTTCTTTTCATCGTGGAGTTTATAAATGTCATTGGTTTGAAATGATGATTGAATAATAAGTAAACTCATCCTAGTTTGTGGTCTAGATATAAATCTGTACAAGAAATATTAGGAAATAAAGGATAAGAAAATTTCCTGGGGGAAGTTCATCAATGGTTTGAGAAAAACAAAATTATGACTCTTTTGGTTCTTGATCATTGATGTATATTTTATTGTAAGAAGTTAATTGACAAATAGTAATCAATTAATTTTATCATTGTTCAGTAAACGTGAATTATGATTTTTTATGTAACATTGTGGTGTTTGAGTTACATTGTTAAGAATTAATAATGATCCTTTACATATTATTGCATTAAGTCATATTTATCATAGCCGACATTTTTTAGAAGTCACAAAAAAACAATCTGTTTTGAAACCTTTGTCAAACATGATGTCTATGATAATGAAGGAAAACATATCTTGATCAATTTTAATAAAATGTAGGAATGTCGTATAATACTAGGTTGAACCATCCTGTTTTAGTGAAAATATAGAAAAAGAACTGAAATCGTAGAACTTTGTCTATTTCAGCTCGCGTGCAGGTTCTGGAATGTTTTGAAACAAATCATTCTGATCTGGGTTTCCTTCAAATTAAAAAAAATGTTCTTTTCACCTTTACTTTCTTTTATGTTGAGGGATATTATTGTATGCATGATGGTAAAACCATGAAGTATCATCCTTGTATTGATTATTAAGTGTTCATGCTATTTCTTTTGTTTACAGCACCCTCAATAAATCTGGTCTCGCTGCAGCCCAAGTGGTGTTTGAGAGTACTATGGCATCAACCGCACAATCTCGTCGGAAAAATCACAGTGAGCTTCAAGAGAAGCTAAATGCGTTGGTCAGCAATGTGCGATTATTTGAAAAAGGAATCAAGATGTTTTCTGACAATGAGTTGCAACAGCAGCTTAGCAAGTACTTGCTAAAAACTTTATGCACTGACATTGCAAATGATGTATTGTCTTATATTGCTCAAGAGAATATGATTCAGTATGATCAGTCTAAAGATTTGACTCCCGAGGTTTGTCAATTAAGTGAATTAAATGACATTTTAAAGGAATTTCACTCAGTGAAGCCTTTTGTGACAAAGGCATAGCCAGGTTTGAGCAGGAGGCGGCGAGGTCTTGACCTATTAGGCAGGCTATAATCTTCTCATCTGTGTATCAGTGCTCGTAAACTTGACACATATCACTAAGTTACCAGTGCTTTAAGAACTTGCCAGATATTTCTCAGTCTACATCTCGAGGCAATAATTAAAAAAATACTATGTGGAGGTGATATTACTACACACACTGAATTTGAATCAAATAGTAAAAATCTATAAAATGTATGTTTTGTCACACATGACTTTGTAGACTAGATGTGATTAAAACCCTGGAAATTTTAATGGGATTCATGTCTGTTCTTTTTTATTTGTATTATTTTCTTGATTTCAAGTTTTTGAGTATTTGTGTTTGGGAGACACGTGGCTCTCCCTGCTCTCGCACCCTGGCTATGCCCTTGTATAATATCCTGTATTACAATGCTATCAAACAAACTTTGTGTTATAAATCTTTGGTGTCAGAATTAATATCTGACATTGCTTATTCAAAGAGGGAAAAGAGAAAATTGAGTTCTGTATTATTCTGTCATACAATATCAAAATATTTTATTATAATACATTTTCAATACACTTTTAAAAAATATAGAAATATACGATTTAATTTTTACAGCATCAAGTCAAAATGATGAGAATCAAAATATTGTATAACAAATAAATAAATTTTACCCATTAGCTATCTTTGTGGACTATCATTTTGCCAGAATCAAACTCGTCTCCACATAATCAATCAAAAGTGTATAGAAAATGGCTTGCGGTCTAGGATAAGTTGAACAGTACTGCTGTATTATACAATATGGTATGTGTGATGTAAACCAGACACTTTGCTAAAAGTGTATTTTGATATGATATTTTAAACATCTACTCCCAGATCATAAGATTATAGTGAACTAATATATGCTTCAAGTATTAGATGTGTGTTTTGGATAAATTAGGGTTTATTGTGTTACTTTTTTTTCTTCTATCCTGAAAATAATCTTTTATTTCAGATACGACAGAAAATTATTAATGAAGTTTCTAATGATATGAAGGATCCATTGATGAAACTTCATAAAGCCCTAAGTGGCTTAGCAGTTGACAATTTTCTCTCTTGCCTTGAAGGCAGCATAGGTCCTGGTTTGTGTGATATGATTTTGCGGAAGCCTGATAAAAAGAAAGAAAGGTTTGGACTTCTTTTCAATTAGTACATACTGACAAGTTTTTTATTCTGATTTTTGGTTCAACCCTTAAAATAGTGTGAATTTTATTTGGGGAAAGATAGAATAGAGTAGTGCATTTACTAAATAATAAAACACTCAAATTGCTGTAATTTACTTGTGTATTAATTTAAATCGAGAGTTCCTTCCCTCTGAAACGAATTAGTCATAAATCGCAAACTTTTAAAATTTGGAGTGAAATATTTCAGAATCTTGTTGTATTACCAATACACATGGAAAAGTATGGCAAAGTAATTGAGTGATGTCAGCCACACACTTCTTAAACATTATTCACCCAAATTAGTTTTGGAAGATCCTGTTTGCGTCAACAACTTCTGCTAACTGAGCATTTGGCAGGTGGTGGACAGATGTATAAATTTCAGAATCATATTAATGCTCCAATGGAACCTTGGAAGTTTGACGATGTGTTCTTGAAAAGATGTATAATTACTTGCTCCAGAACTAGCCACTCAAAATTAACAGTTACATTCAAAAAGAAAACAAACTTGTTTTTCTATATCATGATCTCATTTCGAAAATATGCCTCCACTGATTTTCCAATCTGTTGAAATTTATTTATTACTTCTCTTTTGGTGTGGTTCTGGCCATGAGGTCTGCTCTTCCTCCTAACTGTGACTTGAGAGAGAGAATTGGGTAGGAGAGATGTTAGGTTGCTGGGGAATTTATGGTACTGAATCAACATCTGTTTGGAATAGGCGAGGGAAACCCCAGCTGGAAACCTTGCTTAGTTTGGCCGAGCAGGGGTTGGCGATATCATGGAGATGAAGACTCTACCACTAGACCTATTGCTGGTTTGGTGTTTCTAAGGTGTTCCATTTGTCTAATTTCAGTGTTTCATTTTGTCTGTCCAATATAAACTTTTTAATTGAAATGTTTTGTATGTAAATAAGTTGGTGAGATTTGTCTGTTTAATTAAAAAATTTATAGACATTTGCATATTTATTAGGATGTTTCTGTAACCCAACACAACATCTCTCTTTCCCAATTCCCTCGTCCAAGTCATGGTTAGATGGAAGAGCAGGCCTCATGACCTGAACCTCGCCAAAAGACATGTAATGAAAACTAATAAATAATGATAGTTTGTGTGTTAATTACTGAGTTTGTTGAAGTTGGAGTATAATAATGAGTATTTTTTAGACCTCAGGTGTATGCACATCGTCAGTCTCTTTTGGAGCAGTTGTCTGTGGCTCAAGATCCTGCTGTTGTACTACATGTTGCAAGTTTAGTTCTGTTTCAAATAATCACACAAACAATACTTCACGCGTCTGGAAGGTTTGTTTCAAATATACTTGCATACCTCCAACCGCAAATCTCTGTCGACATGTATAACTCTCTACAGTACTACCATGGTATGTATTATAGAAAGAAAGTTCATATAAATTTAATTGTCTTATTAATGTAATAAACTTTCACTTGTGTTGAAGTATGTAAAGACTAGGTGATTTTGATTCTCAATTATTGATAGCTTCTGATTTCAATGTATCGAAATATTGTGATTCCAGAAATATATCCATAATTAATTTTCTTCATGTGGAGAATGATAAACTAATTATTACTGTACATCTTGTTATACAATTTCCCTTTTGTACATTTAGAGTAATGTTTTAATTAGTTGCATCTTATGTTCTCATGAATACACTCATAGGTGTAGTTTCTTGTATTGTAAAGCCTAATAGTTCATCACTATCTGGAACTAAATGGGTAGTAAAGGTGAATAGAACACAATAAATGAAGATAAAATCAGTATTGGGGAAAGCAATATTTCTTTAGTTTCTGGGCTACATATTTCAGATTTGAATTTATTCAATTAAAATGGAGGTTGAATATGCATGTAGTTGTCAAACGAAGAATTTGAGATGACAATAAATTTCTATATGAATAATATTAAGTGAGATGTTTCTGAAGTGTAAGTATATGCTGATGAAAAAATAATGCTGATTTTGCATGAAGGTAGAGGTAGTATACGGAAACTATTTCTTGGGAATTTGGAATCAAAATGTGTTGGAAAAAGCACATCTTATATAGGACCTTTTATGTTTTGCAGATATGGTATTGAAACTTTTGAAAATGAGTGAGAATGACCCAGAACGTTCTTCAGTAGTTACAGCTTTGCAAGATGGAATGGTGGGAATAAAAGAAATGGCCAACACTTTCAAAAGGCCATCTGTTTCTGATAAAGCGTGAGGGAAGTCATTTAAAAGGTTATTGTTTTTCATTTTTATTTGTTGAAGGTCATGTGCAATGGTATCTCTCTAAGAGAATTTTTTTTGTCTGAATATTGAATTAATAAATGAGTTTATAATATTATTATGTTATTCCATTTTTCCTTCTCACCCATTCCTCTATTAATCAGTTATACTGCTTTCCATTTCACAAATATAAGTTTGAAATGTAAAATTTGTATAGGCAACTGTTAACACAATCTATTTTCTTTACATGGAAAGGAATTTTCTTAAAAATCTTTAAATAAATAGAATTTCTATGTAACTTTTGATAATAGTATTTTCACATTTTTTTCTAGAATCATTCTCTTTTTAAAAATCTATTTTTGCATTATTTCTTTTTGTCTTGATAAAACTGACCAGTTAATTCATCAATAGCTGGATCATCGTAGCTAGTTCTTGTACTGGACTAAAGTGCTGCCTAGACAGGAGACATTGGGTCAGTTAGGGTGCTATTTGATGATAGCCCTTATGATGTTATCTAATGATAAAATAGTATTTTTAATTTGGGTCAATGAAAGTGGAAAAGTAAGTTGGAAAATTTGTTATGTTTTTGGTTCACAGAAGGATAAATTCCTGTTGATAATTATTGGGGATAGAATATTGATAGTAGTTCGGTTACTGCAACTGAAGGAAGTTTAGTTTGTAATATTTGGTACAATCTTTTAAGAAGACAAATTTTTTATTTTAACTTGCTGTTTCAACAGTTACTTTGGTTATCAGTTAATGTACATTAATAAATAAATGAACTGTCATGAATTAAAGATTATATGAAATATAATTATATTATTTTGATGTCTAGAATATTGTCAATAGATGAGAATAAGTTGATAATTTTTTTATTTAAATGATTAGAACAAGAAATTTTTTATTTAAATGATTTAAAATATATTATCTTGTTTGTGTATACTTAATGTAACTTAATCTCTATTTTACAAAGCTTCAAAGAATGATGGACCAACTTATTGAGTATATTTGAAAAAGTTATGAAATTTTTTAAATTCTTTGTTTAGTTTTTATGGTAGTCAGGAGGTATGATAACAAATGGAAGTCTAAAGAGTGTCTTCTTCAAGAACAAATTCAAGGATTATGCGCAAGTGGGAATCAGAAGTGGAGAGGCAAAAAAAATATTGACAATTTTCATTAACATGACATTTTCTGCATATTTCCACTAAGTATGATTTGAATAATAAAATAAATCAAAGGGAATACAATTAGTGATCACCACATCAAGGATGGTGTACTTTTTAAATAATTCTTAGTTTTAGATGGTTAAAATGAAAATTTTACCTTGCCTGAAAAAAATGGTAATGGGGGGNCCACTGGTTATGCAAATAGCGTTTGATCAAAGAGTATTTTCTTCGGAAAATTTTAATCATTGACATTGTACCTTAACTGAATAGGAAATGACATCTTACATCATCCAGTCGTAGTCTTAAACATCTCGCATCATCCAGTCCAATTTGTTAGATATACTTCATGGCAGTAACGGCAATTGGGAATCAAAGTGGGAGGGCAAAGAAAAGATATTAACAATTTTCATTAACATGATATTTTCTGCATATTTCCACTAGGTATGGTTTAAATAAATCAAAGGAGAGACAATTGGTGATTACCACATCAAGGACATGGTGTAATTCTTTTTTATGATTCCCAGTTTTAGACGGTTAAAATGAAATTTTTATTTTTCCTTAAAATAGTGGCCCCCTAATCACCGCCACTGCTTCATGGTAAGCACAATGATTTGCTTGTACCAAGCAGATATGTTGTGTATCTCTTATGTAGGAGATATATTAAGAAAATTATCATTCACGCGAATCATGGAATAATAATATAGATAATGGAATAATCGAGATGGAGAGGAAAGAGCCCAGCGACATTTATGGTCTAAATGACACCTCTGGAATTTCGTGATTTTGCAGGTATTCGTGAATGCAAATCAATTGAAATTTCCCGCCACGCTGCTATTTAAAGGTTTCCAACATGGCGAGAAACAGGAAGCGTGTTGCGAGAATGGGATTATGCAGGAGTATGAGAAACTCACACCATTTACACATGGCACAGGACACGAGGTGCGGGTGTTCGTGAACTAATTAACTGTTTTGTTTCAAATCCGTCAGTTGTTGAAAGACAATCGATCTTTCTCATTGTGCTAGCAGTCGAATTGCTAATCAAACGAGTGAAATCATGAATTACTGATGTGAATAGAGGTGTGTGCGTGCATGGATGCGCGCGCATTCATACAAGACAGTGTACTGATCGTAAGTAACCTTACATTTACTCTTATTCTCTATCTTGAATGATTTATATTGATTAAGTAATGTAGTTTTGCGGGTTAGTGTAACCATGCTCTTTTGGTGGAATACTGCCAAGTGTTCGGTTCGATTACCTACTGCGCCCACTCGTGTCATGTGTGCCAGAAGCAGGTACTTGCTCTATCGACTGCGGCTTGAGCAAGGTCGTGGTATATTCCCTTAATGTGAATAGGTCGCGACGTGTATATTGTCGTATTAGGGAATTTGTAGTGTGTGACATTTTTTGGTAAAGTGACTGATTCAAGTGGCGGTTCTTCTATTCTATACTTCCTTGATTTCTCATGTCCGTGTTAAACGACATTAAGGTTTATCCCAAGGACTCGTAAATTATTCTCAAATGTCAAATGTTATGACTGATAAATTTTAGTTTTATGGCGTTTGAAAATGGCCATCCCTGAATTGTCAAAATTTGTTTCATTGCATTTTTAAAAATTTGATTGTGTGTAATATTTGATTCTACGTTCTGTGCAAAATCTCACTTGTGAAAGAAAATAGAAAGAAGGATTGCGTGATAAACCAACAGTGGACTACTTGTTAACGTATTCATTTTTGATGCCCTAAAGATGAAACTTCATTTAATTAATGAAACTTGTTAGCTCTCATATTCCCTATTGACCGTACAGAAAAATGTGCTGTTAGTAATGAAATCTTCTCGTGTATTGTTAATGGCACGTGTGGCCAGAGTAAATAATTTGATCTAGGATAGGCCACAATATATTTTTACCCAGGACACATATTACTCTAGTAATAGGATACCTATTACTTTTGTAGTGGTAGTGTCATTTGGTAGCACCTGACGCGCCAAGTTTGAAAGTGTATGCGCATGTATGAATATTATCTATGTAATTTTAGTAGCACATGTATGAATATTATCTATGTAATTTTAGTAGATACGCTCCTCGAGTTTACGTGGGATATGTGACGATGTCATCGGTTCATCATTGTGTTATATAAAAAAAACATGAAAAAAAACATCCTACTTAACCTTGTGGAAGCTACAGAATCTACTTCCCGAAACCTTTACGCAATTGTTCAGAATATTCCTCCACTTTTGTTTCACCAAGTTGTAGATTTTGGTCTGAATTTTAATTTTTATATCTGAATATTTAGTTTCGTCTTATTTTCTGTATTTAAAAGCTTGGAGAAGATTTTTTAGGTGCAATAGAATCTTCTTTAGCTGGATCAGTATTAATATTGTAAGGTTCCCTTGTTTTGTTTATTGACAAGTTTTTGTTCTAAATGCGTAAGAAGTTTTTTAAAATGGCAGCTTTTGCGAAAACTGTATTGCAATAAGGTCGATTCGTTATTAATTCAATGCAAACTGTTCTCCGGATTAAATATTTAAATTCCTAACACGATACTCAATATTACGTGACACAATACTCATTATTAGGTGTAGGGTATACGGGTTGTTATGAAAGGGAGAGCATTGTCGTATGGGGTATCTGCTTTACTTTTCTTTACGAACCTAAATTTATGTACGTTAGTTTCAATAAAGAATATGAGGTTTGAACTTACGGATATGATGAGAAAAAAATTACGAAATGTTTCATTAGTTTGTACTTTAAAATGAATACAAAAGAATGATTGTGTAGAAAAGGCATTGTGAAACAAAGGCATTTTCAGTCTTAAAAATTTTGCGAAAAGCGATAAATACTCCGTTTGTACTCTGGAGAGCACACTATTTCAACCAGAACTATTTCCTATAATAGAGTTATTTCCTATTATATATAACAGAGCTATATATAATAGAGGGTGGTGCAGTGGATAGCACACCTGCGGCAAGAGTAGGTGGTCCCGGGTTCGAGTCTCGGTCCATCGCCATTTTCACCTGGCTGTTGACGTTGCAACATAAGTGATTGTTCAGAAACAGAAAAATAGTGAAATTGGTCCATTTAAATTCGAAGTAGATATAACCTTTAGAAATGATATATTTTGTCACGAACCATCAGTCAAGGAAATGTATTCTTTTGTTCCCAACTCAGATAAGGGAAAACTAAAAGTAATGACGTTATGTACAAAATTCACCCTTTTTACAAGGGAGTATTCGGAGGTGGGGGTTGGGAAAATAAAATTTACGTCTACTTAAAAGGTAGAATCTATATATACTGTAGAAGGTACAAAATTATAACCGGGGTGAAACATTTACTCACATTATATACACATGTTTGTGTGTGTATGTACGTACAAATATTAGGCGAAGCACAAAAAGGACAAGTTTCTTTTAATATTGGATGATCCCCTATATCTCTTCCCACTCCCCAGTTACAGCCCTGCATTACTCAGGTTAGTTTTCGTTGGCGATTGATGACATCTAGAAATAAAAAAAACAATTTATCCATCATTTCATACATTTTATTACTTTCACATATTACATTCATCAGGTTCTGTATTTATTTTCGTTTTGCTTCATTTTCAAAATTAATGTTCGTGCGAGTGTTATTTAGGAGTGTGATGCAATCATGTGAGCAGTACATTTTTAAACTTATTGAGAGTGGGTGTTGAATCGCTGATTAAATTTCCTTCGTGCAATTTTTGACGCGATCATTCTTTAAATGAATAAAAAGCATTGATCTCTTAATTAATTATTCTGATCAATACAATAGGTCTAACAATCAAAAACTCAAACAAAAACATATAGATTTTCCTATTCTTTCCAGACTTCTGCGTGGTGTGTTGCATCACTTGTGACCATGGCTTTTTAATAATTTGCACAAAACGCTTATTTTTGTGTCAAGCGATACCACTTTTCTTCCCTATGCATTTGAATACTGAAGACACTTCGATTATGAATTCTACAGTAGAAATAATTAGTCCTATTCCTAGGAGAAGAAATTGTTCTTGTAAGTGTTCCATTTAGAGATATTTTGGAGCTACCTCGTTGCTTGTACTTTTCGTCTGAAATGTTATTCCCAGGCCAACACGACTATATTCACCCCAAAAATCATTCTCGAACTTCAAAACAATTCCTCTCCCCAATAAGTTTTGTAGTGCTCTGTTAAATTTTTGGATGAGAATTCAACCCCTTCGCACTGGAAAAGAAATGTAGCCAGGTTTCAACATACACTCATTTGCGATTCGGTACAATGTTCCGTTGACGATTTCTTTCACTCGTATTATGACTGTTCCGGGGCGACGTAAGAAATGATAGGGAAATCCTCTGGCGGATGCCACGGAACATAACAGATTTATGAAGATGGAGGATCAGCTTCCAAGGAAGCAATTTGAGGGATGTAAAATAAGGAAAAATGGGTTGAGGCTACACATAATTGGAAAGGTGGCCTGTTCCGCGCATTTGGCATTCACTACCTTGTAGGACCGTCTTATTCTACACATTATATGTTCTTCTTAATCTAACAAGCTCTAAATTACGAATTATTGAATGTGATCTAACTTATGATTAATGCAGTGGAATGAAATTATCAAAAGAATCATTGCTGGTTAACTCGCGGTGTGAAGATCTGCGCGAGATCAAGTCTGCTCGATTGTCAGCAGAACGGAAATGACGCCATGAACAGCACTCAGTGGCATGCTGAAAGTCAGACACTCGATTTGCCACGAACGTCTTAAGAGTGGCGAGGGAACGTTTCAACCATCCCAGAACTACCTTGGAGTCAGACCATAGAAAAGTCACGGAGCTATCTAAACCAAGAGAATCAATCACCTTCGCAGCCAGATTGGCAAGGAGGTGTGCAGCAAGCAGTTCTAGACGAGGGATAGTTGTAACCTTGACAGGTGCCACCTTCAATTTTGGGCAGAGGAGAGCAATATGTGCAGACCCTTCTTGATTTTTTGTGCGCAAATACCAACAAGCACCATTCGCCTTCTCACTAGCATTGCAAAATCCATGCAGCTGAAGGGTCGTGAGCTGACCTTGACAAAGAGCATGTCGAGGCATTGACAGCTGGGGGATGAACCTCAACTCTCTGCAAATTTGGAGCCATTGTTGGGTACTTTCAGAGGAGATTGGTTGGTCCCAATCCGTGGTGTTCTTCCAAAGTGATTGCAAGAGAATCTTACAATTAGAGACTACGGGTGATGTGAGCCCTATACGATCGAATGAGGAAGCTATACAGGACAGGACTGCCCTTCTAGTGAAGGTCGGCGTGGGAGCATTACTATCAAAGGCACTCTTTATTCTGAAGAGATCATCAGGAGGGTCAGGAGGTTTCCAAATCAATCCAAGAGTTTTGACAGCAGTAGCGTCAGTGTCTCCAAAAGTGCGACTGGATTGGGTTTCGTGAAGTTCCAATGGAATGGAATTCATCAATTCTGTGGAATTAGAACTCCACTTTCTCAATTCGAACCCCCCTCTTGGAAGAAAGTGAACGTAATTCAGAAAAGGGCCTGTTTGGCTCTTTCCAAATCTGCGGCGCCAGAAATGACATCGTCAACATAGGTGGAATTATTGATTTTTAATGATGCTACAGGAAGGAATTCACCCTCATCGATAGTGAGTTGTTTAAGCGTCCTAGTTGCGAGAAAGGAGACCGACGCTGTGCCATACGTGACCGTTCTCAGAGCAAAGGTTTGGACAGGATCCTGAGGGGAATTCCTCCAAACGATTTGTGGATCTACATGTATCTGACGACACATTTTGCTGATGTCGGCAGTGAAGGCAATTTTGTTTACCCTGAATCGCAACAGAATGGAAAAGAGATCTGGCTGAACCACGGGCCGAACTTCTAATAAATCATTTAGTGATTTTCCATTGGAGGACCTTGCTGAAGCATCGAACACGACCCTGAGTTTTGTGGACGTGCTTGATGGTTTGAAGATAGGGTGATGGGGAATGAAGTAGTTGGGGGTCACCTCGGATATGTCAACTGGTACCATGAGACCCAAATCAACATATTCCCTCATGAATGAATGGTATTGTGCCTTCTGCTCCTCGTATTTAGAAAGACCTTTCTCCAGGGAATAGAGTCACCTGAGGGCCTGTGGTTTGGACGCACCTAAACTATGAGCAATGGGTGTGAATGGTGATTTATCAAACGGATCATTGGAAATGAGGTTGCAGTCGGATCCACTGTCCAAGAGAGCAGTGGCTTGAACCACGTTCACGATGGCAGTCTGATGGCTGGGTGAGTTGGATGGCGCACATGGGGCGGGCAGTGATACTATTTTCAGTCTGAGGAAGCGCTCCTGACGCTACAGACCCATTGATGGCCTGAGGGAAGTTCTGATGTAGAATAGTGCTGTGATGCATTTGGCATACCTTACAAGTGTACGTCGAACAAACTGAGCATGTCCGGACGAACGAAGGCAAACTTTGCATACTCGGTGATTTTGGACGAGTTGTTCACGTTGGGATACGTCCCAAGACCTGAGGTTGGACAGTTAACCAACTCGTGGTTGATTTTTTTATTGCAGCAAATGCATGTCGACAATTGACTGGAAGATTCATTTGACTTGGTATGTATAGGCTTCGACTCATGCCTCATCGAGCGTGAAGTGGAGCAAGACAATGGATGAGAGGGCGGCTGAGGTTCAAATTTTCGTTTTTCTTCTTTGATGAGTGTTTTGACTAAGGATAAAGTGCTGAAGTAAGAACATTCAACTGCCTCTCGAAGATCTAGTTGCTGCTCTAACTCACTATCCAGCTCTTCAATTTCATCCTGAAGGGATTCAAATTTAGCGTATGCTTCCGAAAGTTGAGTCTCCCGGAGGACTAGTTCGCTTAGGGACCTTTTTTCTGTTACCCGCAAGCTGTTTGAAACATTAATCAGCCTAGTGATCCGCGCCTCTATGGGGGCTCGCTTCGTGATTAGTTCAGCGACCTGAGACATTGTTGAACGTGTAGTAATTTTGCCCGCGTGAGGTATTGAAATGAAGAAGAATGGAATTGCCCGCCTATGGTCTCAAGACGATGCGGATTAAAATAGATTTAAGAAGAAAGAATATATATATATATATATATATATATATATATATATATATATATATATATATATATATATATATATATATNGAATGCCGGCTTAAAGAAAATTTTTAAGAGGTGAAATGTACTGATATTTAAAAATACCTATCTGACAAAAATTAGAATAAAAGAACGCAGTCACAATTGCCGCACGCGTTACAAAAACAAATAGTACAAATTAAATAAAGGTAAACATAGGCTGAAAAAAACAATACACATAAAAATACAGAAATACTATGCTGTGACGAGTGACAAAAAAATGAATGACAACACTGGTTACTATATTGATTTTAAAAATCAAATTCGGCCCGGAGGACCAACTTATGGTCCGGGGTGACGTACGAAATGATAGGGAAATCCTCTGGCGGATGCCACGGAACACAACATATTTATAAAGACGGAGGACCAGCTTCCAAGGAAGCAATTTGAGGGATGTAAAATAAGGAAAAGACAAAAAATAACCCTCATAAATTTAATGAATTGAATTTCGTCACAACATTGTATG
>NNCF01126804.1:66376-150840 GCA_002313205.1 Laupala kohalensis
TATATATATATATATATATATATATATATATATATATATATATATATATATATATATATGTACAGTAGTATACAAATAGTTTTTCTTACTTACAAATACATTGAATTGACACTTCTTACCTTTTTTAGTTCTTTTGTTTGTGGCGCTGCTAATTCATGTGACTTGAGGTTTAACGTGAGGGCATCTGTGAGAGGGTGAAATATTCCCTCTGAGAGAAGCAGAAGTAGTATCAGAAGTGAGTGAACTCTACGTTGCTGACTATGCATTGTTCGTAGTTTGTAAAGCGAATCATTATCCAGTCCTCCCTGGAATTCTTTTTATTTTAACTGAGTATCAACTTGTTATTACAGGTAGTGGATCGGTTTTTTTAATCAGGTTTATTATAAAATTTGTGATTATGTTTTTCACGTTATATTCGCATACGCCAATATTCAGTTTGCTAGTAGCACGGCAATATTTTATCATTGAAACGTTTGTGTCTCTAGTTATGAATGAGAGATCGAATATTTTTTGGCATCTGTAACACTGTATAGTTTTAATACGATTAAACTCTTCTGTGGGGTATACTCATCATTTATTGTATATCTTCAGCTTAATTCTGAGAGATGCGGACGTGATTCTGTAATTAGGTTAATGTATTGATGATTTTTGATGTTACGAATATCCAGTATTTCTCTCTTCCTCGCAATCAATTTGAATTTAAAGAACTGTGAAATTTTCTCAAGATCATATATTCTGTGATGGAATGAAGAACTACCTTTATACGTTGGGGATGGGATACCTCTCTCAAAATTGTTTCTTGCGGACTCTTTACCTAAGCACATGGTTTCGAAATAAGGTGATATTGCCAAGTCAAATATGGTTTATGTAGTTGATACACCTTTCTTCAAACTTATGGTAGATACGCCTTCCAATCGATGCCACGAATTATGAAATGTTTCTTCTGTAAACGTAACGTTTGTGGGTGATTTTTTATTATTTGTGCAAGACTCTTGTGTTAAGAGTTGGGTGGAAAATTCTGTTTTTGATACTAAATAATTAACGTGAAATAATGTTAATTATTAATATCCTCGCCTTCTTGTCTATTGACTCATTGAGTATTCAAAAGGGCAAATAGTTATTTATTTAAACTATCAAGAATACTGTGTTCTGATCACACGGAAGCGTAATATTTCTATTTCAAGTACGTTATCGGTTTCTCAACAAATATTTAGAGGTGCATTCTGGAGATCTTATTTACCAAGTATCCTGATAAAACGTCGCACAAACGTTATACAATAGTTCTACTTTATGAGGGACTCTTTGGGGCCCAAATCTGTTGATAGTACTATAGCACTGACAATTAAAATTCGTGTCGGAAAAAATTTAGGACACGAAATCTAATTAATGTTTCACATCCTTTTCGCGTGATCCAATGTCCACGTAATGGAATAGTGTAATATGGGGTTGGCGTCGAAAGAATTCATGTTTTTTATTTTCGAATACCTTTGTCGAATTCTGGTGTAACAAAATATTTACGCCAAAGCAGTATGTGATGAGAACAATCTATGGATTAATGAAAGTTGGAATAAATAAGCACACTATATCAATTCCACAGTTGGTGCATCTTTACAAGGGAGCACTAGTACCACAGATAACATACTGCAGCACAGCGTGGATTCAACGAACTAAGTGCATATAGATCGGCCGTTGAGTAGTCTCCACAGACAGTGCATCGCACGTTGGAGTGGGGCTTATAAAAGCGTATCAACGAAGGCACTGTTAGTACTACTAGGTGTACTACCAAATGACCTCGAGATCTATAAGTATTTCTTAAGATACAATGCGCGCAAAAAATACAGATTTATAAGAAAATGTGCATTACAGCTACAACAACCGAAAATGATTTCGACCTACACCACATATGACGGAGATTTTAACAGACCATGGCGCTTTTAAAACATATTGGCCCAAACGAAACATAACCGATGATGGAATATGTGCATGCTGGAGAACAAATGATACAGGAGACCACATTTTACACAATTGCAGTCTTTTTGGAGAAGATCGTGCACTTTGGATAAGAAAGTTGGCGCAACAAGAAATACACGACTCAAAAGACTGGACAAAATACATTCATACAGAGGACACATATCATAATTTTGAAGACTACATAACAAAGAATGTTAATGCGAAAAACCAATAAGAATATCGTACTAGGTAGTAGAATGTTCCACAACACCACGGAAACGGCAGTGCCAGGGTACTGCAGCAAGTCGAACAGGAACAGCCAGAACAGGAACAGCCAGAACAGTCTAACAGGAACAGAATAGAAGATACGTAGGAAGAGGCGCAAAACCCAGATAGTGACCGGAAGACCGAGGAACTGGGTCACAAATCAATGGAAAAAACCCCGCAATAATGACGTATGGAGTAAAAAAGTTCACTTCGAAAGGAGGATGCCGAGCATACAACTTAGTCTGGTGCATTGGTATGGAGGTTATGCAAGTGTATCAACCAAGGCAATATTAGTACTACGAGGTGTATTGCTTATAGATTTGATGGTTGATAGATGTGTCATACGACATGAGGTGAGAAAGAAGAGATAAGTAGTAATTCATAATGTGAAAATTACAACGACAGATAAAGGCTGGATATGGCAGATTGATAAGAAGTTGTGGAACTGCTGGGAGACTCGATGGAGCAGATCATTAGAAGGAAGAGGATTATGTAAATTTTTGTCAAAAGCACAGAAGGAAGGATAGGATATGGTTTAAACCGGGAAGAGGTCTGATACAATTGATAACCGGGCATGGCAATTTTAGGGATTATTTACATCAGAGGAGGATAGCAGAGTCAAATATATGCTTGTGTGGACTCGATGCAGATATAGTGGAACACATTACTTGATGCAGAGAGAAAAGAATGGATATATGTTTTGAAAAAGCAAGGAGTATATTTTTGGTCCGATAGGGAAAAATTGATCAGTACTAAAATATTATTGAGGCTTTGGATGAGTATGCCAGTAAAGTAATGGCAATAAGGGTGATTTATGAGAGGGCTAGATAGTAGAAAATTTACTACCTCCACGGGATTTGGGATGGAAACTCCCCTGGCACGACCAGAGGAGGCCAAACGGAACCAGCCACACCCATGGCAGAAACGACAGATGGAAGGTAGGATTCAAGTGTTAAAAAATTTGCGACAGTCTGAGAACAAGGGAGAAGTTGAAAACGAAATGTATTTAAGAGAGAGAAGAGAATAATGTTGAACAACAAGATTGAATAGAGAATAATGTAACAGACTGAATACAAAGATATAAATACCCGGTATTGGCCAGATAGCCACGGAACGGGTAAGCAGTGTAAAATTAAAAAAAAAACGCTTTTGTCATCTTTCAATATAAATTGTATTATTGAAAACTCTTTCTGGGTGATATGTCCTTTCGCAAACATATAGCGATTCAGTTGCAACGTTCAGCTCAAATACGTCCTAAACGGATAAAGATAAGGGATAAATAAGGAATTTCACTTAGAAATCGTGGCAAAGGAGTAATAAGATGAATGTAAATTATTGATTGCTTTCTTAGCGGCTGGAATATGGACATATTTATTGATTTTTTGTTATTGGATCTAAGTTATGCATTTCTCTCAGCATTAATTTAAAGAGGATCGATATAACATTAAATCAAAGTTAGTATTATATTCCTCGCGGGGAAAGAAATATAATGAGATGTAACCATTTGAGCGAAAGTGCCGCGTTGCCATGTCTCCTGCGGGGGATGACCTAACGTAGCTCCACCCCTCCCAGACGGCACGCCGTGGCACCCAGACGAAGGCTGCTATGTGCAATGGAAATGCAAACATCATGCAGGTAGTAGCGGTGTGTTAGCATCCAGACGTAAAGTCTCTTAAGACTCTGCTGACAGGAGTAATACGCCGACGTGTCTACTGCGAGATGAATCTCGCAATGCTCGACTTTCACGTAGGTGTTAGACTCGTCCCTCATTACTGTTCTTTCTCTGCGAGCACTGTATGGGCGGCCTGTGGCGTAGTTCCTAGCTTACTCGCCTCCTGCCGCTGGTTCAAACCCTGTCTGATCCAACTAGGATTCGCGGTGGTGGGCGAGGCGAGGTTCGCAGCAGGTTTTCATGGGGTTCTCCCGTTTCCCTTGCTATTCATTCCACCATAACATTCACTCATCATCATTCGCCCTAGGGAAGCACAATAGATCAAACACGGGTCGCATTGTGGTGGGCACACATTACCCTTCCTAACTAAACTGTGTTACCAAAATCATTTTAAAATATTACGTAAATTTATAATTACTTTCCTAAAATAGCGTTCTCCTGAGAGTTGTACGTATACAAAACAATATGGAAACATTTAGAACTCACAAAAATTGAATGGAAACCTGCGATGTATACTTATTTCCTCTACTCTTAATGATAAACGGTGCCGTTGCCAGCGTTCTTCATGCTTTTGTGCTATCCCCAATTTTTTAAAATGAATTATGTTTAAATTTAGACCTTTATTTCGAAAGTTTGAGAACTTGGATAATATAATCTCGGTAAACTTGGGTCTCAGAATTGTCTGGTAATGTATTGAGATGTGTTTTTATTATGTAATTTAGTACCAGGTATGTGAATCAGTTTTACAGATGAAGACAGGTATCATTGTAGTTCGAAGCGGTGAGCTAAAATATACTTTTGAATGACACGAATGGCACTGAAATATGAAAAATTACGTTGTCAATATCCGTACAACTTACGCTTACTATGTATAAATGATAAGGGCTGTAATTTTAACAATTACCACAAGTAAATTTATTCTTTGTCCCGCGACTTAAACATTTTCCTATAATTTAGTATTCAAGTTCTTATCGATACGGTTTAATCAATCTCATAATAACCGGTCGCCAACCGGTTCGAGGTCCACAGGTGACCCGCAGAGAAATCTGGGCATTAATGGCAATTTTTGAACTTCTATCCTGTAAAGTAGTTTGGTTGGGCTTATATCTTCGACGCTTAAATTTCTTCGAATCGTATGTAACTATGTAAATATGAAAAATTAAAAAAAAAGAGTTAGTATCAATATTTAAAGGTCTGAAAGTCATCGCTCTGTCTGACTCCCGTGAGGCGGAGAAATCTCGTTCTCAGTGCAGTAGCCTTCTGTTATTGTGGTCTTTGAATATCTTTACTTATAAAAATGAATTGTTTCGAATGTCTGTTGCATGGAAATCAGAAAAAATAATCGATGAAATTATTTAAATTTTAAAGGACACTTCGTAAGGGTTATTGTAATTAAAATGCAAAGTGTGGTTAATATGATGAGTTACCAGAACAGAAAAGCAATTAACATTGACTGCAAATCTGTAGATGTGAATCTTCACTCGCATCACTGTTGACTGTGAAACTTACTAATGTGTCCGCCAGACTTCGATTGCGTTACGTGGCGGACAATCCACTGAACGTATAATTCACGTGACCGAATCGTAGAAGCAAAATTATACAAAGACATTGTTTTCAAGTACATAAACTAAAAGTGAAATGACAACCAAAGAATTCAGAGTTCTTAACTATGATCTTTGTTTACTTCTTTTCCTTTTAACGTGAATGTTCCTTCTGTCTGGATTTTAAACTAATTCGTAATTGCGTACGCATACAATCCAGAAGACTGTATTATTGTCTAGGTTTCCTTCGTGGTACTGAATTTTTATAATAAACAGAAGTGAAAATTTAATACCACAAAAGTAGAGACATTAGGAAACTAACATATGAATGAATTTACAAAATTTAATGAAAACTCTGAGTAAAATGAGCTAAAACAACGCAGACCTGTTGATAGGTTTTTAGTGCCCACTGTAGGGTAAAATATATCAATTCTCAGGACCAATTTTTCTTTAAATGTTGCTCTAATTTTTTGTATGTTTGTTTAACAATCCAAATAATGTTTTTTATTTTTATTTATGAATTGTTTTAAAATTTTGAATGTTCACTTATGATTGTTTTAAGTTTCTCTGCAAATTCTGGACAGTTCTGCAAGAGCGATATAATGCAATCTCGTTTTATTTTTATTTTTTAGTTTCGGCATACCTTACGTTCGAGGGTACACGCTTTAAGAAGTCTCGTGATTATTCTTTTCAACTTGAAAAATATCTTCGCACGACATTTCCATGCACTGGATTTTCTACGTCATTTTGCTTTATTAGGTCAAATGCTCCATGTCGCATGTTTTCATTTGGAATTTTTGTATCGTAAATGTGAACTCAAGGACGACCATCGTTCCTCATCTCATACTGAGAGTATCATCTGGAGTTTGTATCATAACTCCGATATTGTTATTGAGATTTCCATTACGAAATGCTTCATTGAAGTCTGTGGAGGACGTTCTATTTAATTTAAATTTAGGCTCTTTTCATTCGTTCTCATTAAAGAATTAACTTTTATTTTTATTATTAATGTATATTATATTTGTTAAGTAATACGACTCACTTGTGAAGCGGGCAATTCATTTCACAATTTAAATAGTTTACATTAATATGAGTACATCGTTTCGACTTGGTTTCTGGTCATCATTAAGTGACAGTTTAAAAAACTAATTAAACATTGACTTACTCCGTGTCAATTCTGTCATGTTTGTCAAATGTTACATATTTTATCTAAACTGGAGATGCATTGTGTATGATAAAAATTTCTATATTTAGTTGCCGTACAACTCGCGAGTTCGAAGCACTCTCAACCGTATCTTTGTGCTCAGGGAATCGTGAAAAAAAAAAAGAAAAAGAAAAAACTAGCAAAACTTACGAATCCGATTAATCGGTTTATTGATTTTGAAAGATTTCCATTATTGCTCCAACTTATTGAAAAATTATAGTGAGGTTTTAAGATTCCCACTAATCTATGTATACCATTCACTGATGTAAATAAGTTAAGGATTGCGTGTGTTCGTTTTTGTAATGCAAAGTAAATAAGACCACTGCCCCTGTTCAGATTTAAAAAAAAAAAAAGGATTATTCGAAAAATTCCATTACAGAAAAATAAATGTGTCTGGTAAAGGAAATTCGAAATATTATGTAACATTTATGTTTATTTATGTAATATTTAAATGTATATTTATGTGACGGATTTATTCAGAAGCAACAAAAAGAGTACAACTTCTTTCCAGTTGCATATTTTATGTGAATATTTTTGTGTTTAAGTGTATAATAATATAAATGCTGAAAGAATTTGAGTTTATCATTGTTACTATTATCATTTCTACAAATATTTATTTCATTTGCAATATTTAAATATCAGAAATTGTTGGTTCGGTTTATTCGGATTTTTGAACCTACGGGTTTCTACTGTAATTTTGATAATGGGGTCACTAATGTAATTTAGTATAAATAAACTCGATAGTATAAATATACCATCAGATTTTTGAAAAACGGACTTATTTAAAGAGAATATTTGCCCTTCAAAAATTAAGTGCTCTCCTGTAATACCCGTAACATGGGTAGGACTGTTGAATGCTGTTGTTGGGCAACCAGGAGTGTATTCTGACTCGCATTTTGGGGGATGGGACAATGGTGTCAAAATCTCTGAAGCCCTGGTGAAGGATATTTAAGAAATATTTTATTTTCATTGGGTTTGGTATGAGTCAAAGCCATATTTTAGACGTGTTTTTTTTCCTGAATATAANGCCATATTTTAGACGTGTTTTTTTCATGAATATAAAATTTCTTATTTAATTTATAGTTCAGTTCAATAGAAAGACAAATTTTCGTGACAATTCGTGACGTGACCGGTCTTACTGTGTGCTAGCCGTNAGCCATATTTTAGACGTGTTTTTTTTCCTGAATATAAAACTTCTTATTTAATTTATAGTTCAGTTCAATAGAAAGACAAATTTTCGTGACAATTCGTGACGTGACCGGTCTTACTGTGTGCTAGCCGTCCTGCAAACGAGTCTGCGTTTCTGTGTGTTCGGTTTTACATGAATTGTGTACGAACGTGTCATTTCGTGATCTGCATTGTAGTGTTTGTAAATGGAAAATGTAGCGTGCTATTGAAGCTTATCTGCATGGGGAGATAGGAGGTAGGAGATGGAAGCTGGGGCTATCGTCAGTAGGTGGGCCGGGTAGCTGGCTTTTCCTACTTGACCCACTTGGAGGTGTAGTTAATAATAGTAGAGTTAGTGTTACTAGGAGCAGTAGGAGGTGGATAGAAAGAAGAAGAAAGTTTCACTTTTCGATTGTCACAGTTATATGAACTGGGACATCAATGTGGGAAGCTACATTTTTTTCTGGCCCTGCTGGGAATTGAACCGGAAGAGGTTCAAGTTGTTAGCATGTTAGCCCTGAGCTACCGGAGGGACTTCTTTTTGAACTCCAATTTGATCACTGACCACAGATTTTTGACTTTTCTGACGTCAAAGCGAAGGGTCGGGGCTACGTGTACGACTGTGCTGCGCCCCGTGTAGGAGGTGGAGCCAGAACTTTACCCCGGGGCCCGGTTTGGTCCTGTGACCCTGGGCGGTTTCTCGTGGATTGTCATCGCATAGTTCCTGTGATTGTGTTTTGGATGCAGAACGCCGTGTGATAACAGAAGTCGCGTGAGCTCCTTCCATACATGTTTTCTTCAAGAGACAAGGTCGGTATAGTATCAGGCCAAGGATATGTGTCGCGTGGCAGATGCATCAGTAGAGAAACCCATTCGATTTGCGTGTGGAATTTAATCAAAGACGGAGCGGGGGATTGCATGTGCCAATTCTTCTTTCAGATTATGAAATCAAGTTGTATTCAAGTGCACTTATTCCGCAGCAAGAGATTTCTCTTGCAAATTATTAGCTAGAAAATTACAAACATCAATACAATTAGGTCTGGGTGGAAATGGTGTACAGTTGTGGAAGGCGAACCGGTTGTGTAGCGGTTAACACCCTTGCGATCAAAGCAAGAGACCCGGGTTCGAGTCTCGGCTGGTCGCCATTTTCACTTGACCGAAAGTTATCACATATATTCTCCACGTGTAGGGTACACGGAAGAAATATGTACATCAATACAATTGTCACTTTGCATTCCTGCAGAGGTAAACATAGTTACCTGTGCGCAGGTCTGGTGCACGTACATATCTTATATACTAGTTACTTATACTAAAAACGTATATATTAAATAACTAATATATTTATAGTATGTATTAATAATACGTATATATTACTAACTAATAATTATTTATAGCTCATAATATTTACATACAGATAATTTTTAGAAAATTATGTAATGAACAATTTTGTACTATTAGGCAATTTGAACAACCCATTTTTAATTTTTTGTGCATCTAATTTTTTAGACCATAATTAAATACTGGGTAAGTTTAAAATAATGATTCGCTGGAAGTAATCGCTACACACCTTGTGTGAGTTCGCCTCACGACTGTTCATTGAAGTCTACGATGACAATTAACAAATTTCTAAGCAAATAGTACATTGTTAAAAAGTAAATTAACAATTTGGCTCTTACCCAGAAATTTTTTTTTGTAATGATATCTCAATTTTGATCGTTGATTTAGTATACCGTGATAAAAAGGGATTTTCACTAAAAGTTACTTTATAGAAATAATTGATTACCACCCTTTCAATACTTTTTGCCTTAATTGTATTATTGAACTTTCATTTCAGTTGAAGTGTATAATTGAATGAAGTTGTTGTACTTCCCACTTTCATTTGAGTATGAACCGTTCTGGATGCACGTCTATCAGTTCTCTTACAAACACACAAATAACAAAATTTGTATAGAAATCTTAGTAATGGAAAATTTAAAATATAATTATTAAAATATGAAACGAGGAAACTTAAAAATATTGTTGAAGTATAATTACAATTTTTGAACACAATACGAATAGTATATACGTCGTATAGTCGTTTCAAATGAGGGGTGCGGCTGACAAATGAAACAGCCTCTCACTAGCGCGAATGATTAGGATTACCCGAGTCTCCTTCATCAGCCTTATAGTGGGCTTTATTGAACGAAATGTTGCGTATTGAAGAGTGTTTTTCTCTTTTTTTCAAAGATTGAGTGCTCTTCAAAACGTCAGAAGTGACTCATATATAAAAAAGGGGAAGGGGATTTTCACTTTAATGCCCCAGTTCATAAATAGTTTGAAAAGTGACCATTTAAAAACCAAACCCTTCTTCCTTCTATTCACCTACTACTACCTCCTAAAATCACTAACTCTTAAGTACTCCTACTAACAATAGCCCTACCACCCACCTCGTACATCCTATCGCCCCATGTGATTTGACCATTTAATAAACAACAAACAAACAAAATACCGGAGATTCCTACGGTAATTCTCCTTTGTAGGCCTGGCAGTACCAATGGTGGTAATTTCATGCAGAAAATCAATCATGCAAGTACCTCATCCGTCATAAAACAACCGTGCTGCGTGCGTTACTCTGCATCTCCTTTCTCCCTCATTCATCATACTGTGTATCCAGCCACGCAGAGGACGGAGCCGGAAATGGTCTCTCGCCTCGATGCAACCGGAAGTATGTTTGGATGCCAGGAGGAAGCTGCATCCGTTCAATTGTTCATGCCCTGCGGTTTGTTTTTGAGTGCATTTTGTTGCACTTCAAAAGAATCAGTAACCTGTATAGAAATATGGGTCATTTAACGAGATACAATCCACATACTTTTCGGTAAATGCTTTCTGTTTTTCACGTTATCCTGTTCACATTAGCTACGCAACGGTGAATTGAGATGCTTGTACTTGCGATTCTTATTTACTTGTCGTCTAAGTATCATTTGCCCCATTGGTGGCTCAGGTGGTAGTGTTGTCGCTCACCACCAAGTCATCCCGGGTTCGATTCCCGGTGGGGCCAGAAAATTTGTAGCTTTTTACATTAATGTCCCAGTTCATAAAGCTGTGATTACTGAAAAGCAAACCTTTCTTCCTCTATCTAGCTCCTCCCACTATCAATGACTCTANGATTACTGAAAAGCAAACCTTTCTTCCTCTATCTAGCTCCTCCCACTATCAATGACTCTAACTATTACTAACCCCTCCACGTGGGCCAAGTTGTTGGCAAATCAGCTAACCGGCCCACCTGCTAACAATGGCCAACCACCAAACTCCTTACTCATATCTCGCTCCATGTAGATAAGCTTCAATATCCATTTACAAATACAATTAAAAAAGTATCATTTTATTATGTTTTATTGACGGTGCAAAACAAGTTGTGGAAAAATATTTATTGCGTGTGTACACAGATCAGAAGAGTGATTTGTTCTGAAGTGTTTCTTTGTTCAGTGTGGAGCACGTATACGTTAGCAAGGTTTTCACTTCTTGTAAGTGACCAATGTATTATTCAGAGATCGCTGAACGGGCGCAATACATTTGTTTTGATTATTTCATTTTGTTGGTCAACTACATCAACCTATATCCTGTATAAAAGTACGAACGTGTACTTGTTGGTAGCAAGAATATTTTATTTACCTGAGTAATGTGGCAGCTAGCTTTAGGTAAGTTTCACTCTGTTTTATATTTGGCATTAATAATGTAAACAGGGCATCAGAACAGTTACGAATTGTACATGATATTATGAAATCGGGCATTACGTAATTCACGTACAATTTCTCTACGAATATTGTTTATTTCCAGCCGTGTCAGTGATTTTATTTGGGAGGAATCAACAAATCAATATGCATGGTTTTAAAATAAATGTGTCAAGAAATGTGTCTTTTCTTGATGTAATTTTTAAATACTGTTATCTCAGAAAAGAACTGGTCTAAGAGGAAATAACAGGAACTCGTAGATACTTTGAATGCTCTAACGAACGACGTATCATTTGTGGAATTTACTCCATCCTGTTACCCAGAAAAGAAACGAGGAATCTAGGGGACATTTGCGTATTAATATATAATGATTCGATTTTATTATTTCAAACAGTACATTGTCATTTTTCATCTTTTCTTACTAGTTTAGCAATAGCAATAGTCTATCATCTGTGCCTACTCTTTCAGTTTACGGGGACGCAGAATAGAATGAAGCAGAGTATTTGCCATTTTCCTTGACGGTCGGTCATGTAGACTTATTCCTCTTCTCTATTATGACGTTGACTTGATACTGAACACTGAGAAAGGGTGTTCGATGTAAGTTTTGGGAATAATTTAAAGACTTGATAATAGTACCTAATTGTCATGTAGCTTTTTTGTGTTATATTAAATATAAATTTGTTGATATTTTTTATATATTATAACAGCTAGATAATTATATTTATTCTTATTTACTTTGGGCGCATGATTTCGAAATAATGAAAAAAATCACAGAATTCAAAAACTGTGTTTATGAAAAACTTTTGATTTATTTATTGAAACCAGTATATTTGAATATATCATATGACCTTTAGATGGGCTGAACACAATATTTGTTGTGACAGTTTTTCAATTGCCTCGAAAAAGCGTTTAGGTTTTTTATATTCCAATATGTTAACGTCATTTCATATTTTGTTTTTACGTTGCTGTGATTACTCTTTGTTTATTCTGATGTAATCAATTAAAGAGTCTTGGCTATTGTGATACAGATATATTTTCTACGATATCACTCAATTTTCTGGAACAACTCAATATAGCGAAATTTTTTTAATATTTATATGAACGAAGAACGACCGTTCACCAAAAGGAACGGTTGGGGTGAATGATTCACTGAAAGAACTCGTTCCTTTAGAATCGTTCGTTCACGATCGTCACATGTATTTTTCACATGTAGGTTGTAACAGGTATTTTGACGAAGAAAGAATTGTGTAAATAGTGCGTGTTTTTTGTAGCGCGAAAGGGTCTGCAACACGATTATTAAGCGCTGGTGTTCAATGCGTATTTTTGCCGTCCTGGGAAAATCGGAGAAAGTAAAGTATCCTGGGAGCGTGAAAGGTTTCATTAGAGGCCGAGATTCCGTCGTGACCCAAAGTCATTTCCATTCAACGCAGGTATAGTCGCTTTCAGAAAAAAAAACACCATGGTAAAAACATTCAAAATTTCGACAAGCGAAGTGACATTTGCTTGGATCATTTTTGAAATTTTCTAGATGAGTTATTTTTGATCCAAGTAAAATAAAATCGCAGTGTTCAATTATTCTGGCGTTCCCCCTCCTTATTGCGAGACAAATTTTTACAACACTTTTTCTTAATGATAAGTGTTGTCTCCATGTTTACATCCAGGACCCGGATTTTGAGGACATACCATATTTTCCTTATGCATCATTGCTCTTAAGTATTAAAATCCTGAACAGGAATCTCTGGTTATAATAATGTTAATTTTATTGGGCATTTTTTCGTCATATTTTCTGCTTTTGAAATTTAATGTAATTTTTTAATTTTTACGTTATTTTTTGGGCATTTTTTGCGTGTTACTCCCTTTTCATTCTTATATGCAAAAAATTAGAAGAACTAAAATAATTTAATTGCTTTACATTTATTTTTAATCTAACTAAATAAATGTATATTTGATCAGTGGGTCGTCAATATACGCGTTGAGAGTCGGTTTCTTACCTATATCGTACATATTGTTGTCGCAGCACGCAACTCTCCTATTTCCACTGTGCCTGAGGTAGTAAGAAAAGGTCGCTCGACAATGTGCAAGTTGAAAGGCAAACGTTTGATCCGTTATTTTCATTGTCACAAATTCAGAAAAGTTTGGCGTTTAGTTCAGTGTTCGTAGTTTCATTCAGCCTTGCCTAAAATAAAGCCATCTAAATCTTGTCATTTAAGACAAATTGTGTCTGATTTTGGAGATGAGGTTTTCTCTTCGGATGGTGAAGTGTTATTTTTTAAGATGTGCGAAACAAAGGTATCAGCCGAAAGAAAATTCACTGTTCGGCAACATGTGGGTCGCGATAAGCATGCACGGCCAATGGAACTCGCAAGTAAGAAGAAATCCACGCAACGTTTACTGCAACAAAGTGTATCCTTGAAGGAGAAAAAATCGTCAGATTTTCACAGAGACTTTTGTAAAGCCTTAGTTTCTGCAAACATCCCATTTTGGACATGCTAAATTGACAAGTTTTCTGGAACTTCATTTCGGACGTCCTATCCCAGATCAACTCTTCGGAAGAACTACATGTCACAATGTACATATTTCTTCCGTGAACCCTACACGTGGAGAAGATATGTGATAATTTTCGGTCAGGTGAAAATGGCGACGAGCCGGGAATCGAACCCGGGACTCCTACTTTGATCGCAGGGGTGTTAACCAACACACCACCTGTTCGCCTTCCGCAACTGTACATCATTTCCACCCAGACCTAGTGTGCCGCCTGGTTCATTTATCTCCTGTATGGGGATGTGTCTCAGGTCTTCCGGGGATTAGGTCTGAGTGGAAATGGTGTACAGTTGCGGAAGGCGAACGGGTGGTGTGTTGGTTAACACCCCTGCGATCAAAGTAGGAGTCCCGGGTTCGATTCCCGGCTCGTCGCCATTTTTACCTGACAGAAAGTTATCATACATGTCACAATGTTACGACAACACCAATTAACAAGATACGGGGAAAAGTAAATGGAAAGAAGATTTTCATATCCATTGACGAAGCGAGTGATGTAGCAAATCGTTACGTGGATAACATGATCATTGGTGTATTGGAGATCGACGGACCAGGTGAAGTGTTTCTGCTTACAAGTGAGGTTTTAGAAACTGTTAATCAATCCACTATTTGTAGATTCTTTGAAAAGTGTGTGTTTTTGTTGTGGCCTGAAGGTACCAGAAATGATGACGTCTTGCATTTTGTGTCTGACGCAGCGCCCTACATTGTGAAAGCAGGAAAGTCAATACAAACTTTTTACCCGAAAATGGTGAACATTACTTGCTTAGCAGACGCTATGCATAGGGTGGCAGAGGAAGTCCGAGCACATTTTTCTCAAGTGGATTGCCTAGTTTGACGAAAATTTTTTTTGTCAAAGTTCCCTCTCGTAAACTGCTCTTTAAGTCCGTGGCTCCCGGTATTCCTGTCCCAGCAGAACCTGTCATCACCCGATGGGGCACCTGGGTAGATTCAACAATATATTATTGCGGTCATTTCCAGATGGTGAAACGTGTTATCGAAAGACTGAATCCTGACGATGCTACTGCAATTGATACGGCTAAAATACAATTTTCAAACAGTGAAATTGAAGCACAGCTAGCCTTCATGAAGACAAATTTCAGTTGCTTAACACAAGGAATCACGTATACAGGAGAAAGGTGCAAGTCTGGAAAGTTTTATAACTCTAGTTAACAAAATTGCATCTGATTTGAAAAGTGTAGAGGAGAAGTTGGAAGAAGGGTATCTAAGTAAGTGGAAATGTTCTTGATAAATACTCTGGATACAAAACTTTGTGTCGCATTTCTCAATTGCTAACCGCTGAAACATTTGATACTTCCTGCATTGAAGAAGATCTCATTTCCACTGATTTGTGTATTTCAAGTATGCTCCAGTTGTATCAGCAGATGTGGAAAATAGTTTCTCACAGTACAAAAATATGCTTTTCGACAACAGGCGTTCCCTAACTTTCGAGAACCTGCGCAAGCTGCTGGTTTTCTACTGAAATAATTCTGAATAAGGTAGTTTTTTATACGTTCATCTTCCTAGATCAAACAAAATTGCTCAGTTTAAATTAATTTTCAATTTTAGTTCTAACGTTACAAAAGCAAGTATTGTGCTGTACTCTCTTACTATGAAATTAAAAAATCACATTTTAAAAGTAATTTTTTAGATCATTTTATTAATTTTTTAGATAATTTTATTCATCATTGTTTACATATTTTTAAGTCACCAAAATCCGGGCCCTGCTTATCCCTCTTTCCTCTGACGGCTCTCTAGAAGCTCTAAAATATTTTGTTATTAATAAAAAAATTGACTATTCATTTGCATCTATGTCTTCCGTGTTCCCCACACGTGAAGAAGGTATGTCATAACTTTCGGTCAGGTGAAAATGGCGACGAACCGGAAATCGAACCCGGGACTCCTGCTTTGATCGCAGGGGTGTTAATCACTACACCACCTTCCACAACTATACACCGTTTTTCACCCAAACTTATCTCCTGGGTGGGGATGAGTCTCAGGTCTTCCGGGGTTTAAGTCTGCATAGAAATGGTGTACAGTTGTGGAAGGCGAACGGGTGGTGTAGTAGTTAACACCCTGCAATCAATGCAGGAGACCCGGATTCCATACCCGGCTCGTCGCCATTTTCACCTATCCGAAAGTTATTACCATTCATTTACGCATGTTAAAAGATTTTTTCCACTTCATATGACTTCTTAGTATGGAATCAAGATGCAATAAAACGTACACATAAAGTGTTACTATATTTAATATATTAATATAATTAGCGAGATGAATTTTCTCTTTAGATAATATTAGCGCAGATATTATTATTACATTAATTTTTCACCACTAATTATATATCTAACCACAGTCATTACATACAGTCGTTTTAACCCAAACAACAGGTTTAAACAACAAGAACAAAAACCAGGTATTTCTAAACTTGTGTTTGAAAATAAAACATTTTCCTTACTGTTCAATTCAGGGATTCATATAACACAAAAACTCATCTGTACAGAAGCCCTAGTTTAATCCTGACAAACTCAGGAATCCTGGTGCATTTTTAGTTGTACAATAGTGTAAGATTATATCAGTGGGAGATACAATCATATACATTAATACGCAATTATACTGTAATCAGTTAATTTTGTTGGACTAAACATCGTAAGGCATACACGAAAAATTGTTTTTAAGGGAAGTGGTCTATTAGCCAATCACATTGTTCTAAAGTATAAGAAATATTGTTAAATTTACAATATCTCTACCAAAGATCCTGTGTGGTTCACTGAAAATTTGCTCAAATGCGTGACCATATCAATGACGAGACCTAACTTCACGTCATTTTGCGATATCTCACCCATTTGTTTTGTAGTTATGCTGTGCGGAATGATATCAAAGTTGGTGTTTTATTGGTATGTATTTATTCACGAATTTTCGCCTCTAATCGAAAAATGGCGCTTCTTTTACTGTTGTACATGGTCATTATTTTATGATGTTAGACCATTGTGTTTAATCCAGTCTTACTGGTATATAAAGTCTGTCTGTCTGTCTGTCACCTGATTACGACTAAACTAGGGAAAGGATCGCAATGAAATTCGGCCAGGAGATAGTTTAGATGTCTAGGATGAACATAGGGTAACTTTTATTTTCAAAATGTGTGACAGGAAAGATAGAAATGGCTTTTGACAAGAAACATCGATGAAATTCGGAAAATTTAATTATATTAGCTTACTCTGGCTAAACGGTTAGAGATAGGTGACAACTACGATGGCAATATTGCCAACCTCTGAGAGTTCTACAAAAATGTCCACGACATCATATGTCTATCTATAAAAATTAACGTAAAATATCGTTATTAAAACTGGAAGTGTTAGATACTTGAATTTGAGGGAGAAATTTAAGAAGGAAAATTAATCATCTGGTTTAGTCGGTTATTTGTTTTGGTCACTTAACAATGATAAGAAACGTCGAACATTTACACATGTGAGGGTAAAAACAATATCACATACGAGTTGTGTAGTTATGATTGCGACGATTGTTCACGCAGCAGCGATTGGACTTTTCCGTTCGTCTCAACAACATATGCTTCTATGGCCCTTCTTAAAAACCTTCTATTCTTCTTTAAAGCCCCATCGCAGGTGGTAGTGTTGTCGCTTCGCACCGAGTCATCCCAGGTTCGATTCCCGATGGGGCCAGAAAATTTGTAGCTTTTCACATTAATGTTCCAGTTCATGTACTGAAAAGCCAACCTTCCTTCCTCTATCCAGCTCCTCCTAGTATCAATAACTAACCACTTCTACTAACCCCTTCACCCGACTCCTAACTCCTATCGCTCCATGTTGATAAGCTTCAATAGCACGCTACATTTCCCATTTACAAACACAACAATAAAAAAAATTGCTGTGGTCTGAAATAAAGCTTAGCTAACGAGTTGTGACACTATCACGCAGGACTGCTTCCAAATCCCCACTTCCTCTCTAGAAAAGCACTTCTTATAGAGATTACATCGTGTCATCAACATCGAATTCATACAATTGTTATCTTTTGTGCGACATTCGAGATATAATAGGAAACGGAAGGTGCGGTCGTAATTTAGTGTTCTAAAAAAAAAACAGTTAAACACTGCTTATGACCACGTGGGAGTCAATTAGTTACTTTATTCGCCGGAAGTAAACGAGGGTCCATCCTGTCAATTCATCAAAGCACTCGAAGAATATCGGAGGGAAATGTTTGGGGATCGACTACAGAGAGATAATGTTTACAACAGAGTGGTTCTTAAAAATTCAACTTTTGAAATCGGTATGGAGCTCAGTGCCATTTTGTTTCATTTCTTAATGTTTCTTCCTCGAAACATTTAGATTATAAAAAAATATTTTAGGAATCGGTACCAAACTTGAGTCTCAAAATTTTAAAGCTTCGTAGCGACACCTAAAATGTATTTTTGAAATATGACTTTTTATGGAAATCTGATATTAAAATAAAAAAGAATACCATCCAATAATAAAATAAAAATATACTTTTGAAGTTTTGATGGGACCGCATTTTTTGTCTTAAAATAAGAATAAAAACTTTAGATGATAGAAATACATTTTAAGTTTCACCACCGAGCTTTAACATTTTGAAATTTTGATATTTGAAAACTTGGTAGTGACCCTTAAAACATATTTTTAATCTTAAATTTTTATGGAAGTCTTAGTTGAGACATATAACAATGTGTAAGGGTGCTCCATTCAAATTCAAATGTTGATGTTTTAAGAACCACCCTAATTTACAACTGTGTCAAGATTGAGTTTTCATGAGGTATTTTATGACCGATCTACGTCGTCCGGGAGTTAGAATTTATCTCATCCCAACCGTTTCCCTAAGAACTCGATAAATGTAATATCGGTAAATAACGTAAAATTATTTGTCGATTTCTTCAGAGAAACACCTCGCCCCACCTGCTATTCATGCTTAATGAACCTGCTATTATCTGCATTGGTTTTCACGAAGGAAGGATACATATCAGTGACTAGTAAAACCTTAAAATAGCATACTGACTCGTCTGGGCAGCTTCAAACGATTTTGGTTAGTTTGATGTAGACCTGTGAACGGTGGATATTTGTTTTACATCCCTCCCCTCAAACATTCATCTTGAAACGTTTACTAGCACAGCTACGCGACGTTCCAGGACTTTGGAAAGAAACGTAAAACAATCGTTACTAAACATTGAAAATTTTAATACAATTTGCAAAACATTTATTTTCGTTGTTAAACAAACATACAAAAAATTACATTAACATTCAAAGCAAAATTGTTACTGGAAATAGATATATTTTTCACTTCGGAGGGTATTTAAACGTCTGACAACAGGTCTGGGTATTTTGTCCGGTGTTGTCCGGGATTCTTGTATAATATTTCAAATTCATGTTTGTTTCCATTTTCTGTTCTTTCGAAATACTGAATTTTTACCTTTTTTAATTTCAAAAATTAAATACTACGAAGAAAATGTACAAAAATATATTTTTATAAATAGTTTTCAGTATTATGTGCTAATGTGTACGTAATTTTTAATAATAATAATAAATTTATTGTCAAAAAACAGTACAAACTGCGTATGACCACGTGGAGGACAATAAACTAATTTACTCTCCGGAAGTAAACAAGGGACCATCCCGTCAATTCCGATCAAGGGCCCTAACACAGAGGTGGATTCAAAAAAAATTTAGCATAAGTTCCTAGATAAGATAAAAAGTTAGCTGCGAGTTATAATACTAATAGAATGTCAATATGTTTGTAATTTTACGCAAAAAATTACATGTACAAGTTATTATCGAACTATAGATTATTCTGAGTATAGTGTTTAAAAATCATAAGAGTTGAAAAAACACTAAATTCACGATTTATTGTTACAATAAACACGCCCCTAGACAAAGCCTAGAGAACCTGTATAAGAAATCCGCCTCTACCCGAAGGAAAAACGGAGAAAAACCCGGGCCAGGATGGGGCTACAGAATTAATGTACACAACCGTGCCAAAATTGAGTACACATAAAACTAAATTAATATGAGCCATAAGACAACACAATCATGCAAGAAAATAGTTTTTTAATTTTTTTTATAAGTTATTTAAAAAGTACTACAGCAATGGCGTGATAAAGTACAAGACAAATTTAACTTGTATTAAAATCAATAAATTCTTTTACAGCGTAGAAGCACTGGTGCAGGAGGTAGTTTTTAACCGCTGATTTGAACAGATTCAATTTCATAATATCTTTTATATTCTTGGGCAGGATATAGAACGATTCCCGAATGATAAGGTCCTTTTTGGCAAAGAGTGGTTGACACTCTAGGGCGATGAATATTACTACTATTGCGAGTATAGTGTTCGTGAACGAGACTGTTTCGTATAAAATCCACGTCGAAGGAAAATACACGTTTCCCAGAAATAAACAAATCTTATAGTTAAGACCTCTGAATTCCTTGGTTTTATTTGAACACTATTAGGTATGTACCTGAAAACAGTGTTCTTCACAGTCTTTATTTGTAATTTTTTCTAAGATTCGGTCATGTGGATTATAGGTTCAGAGGATTGTCCGCGTCTCGTAACGCAATCGGGACGTACCGGAACACAGGCTAATAAAGTTTCACATCTTCTGATTAGCAGCCATTTTTAATTGTTTTTCTGCTCTTGTAATTCTACTCTTGTAATATTAATAATACTTTACTTTTTAATTGCAAATACCCTTAAGAAGTGTCCTTTGAAATTTCAAATAATTTCCTTGATTACTTTTTCCGATTTCCACGCAACTGACATTCCAAACAATTAACTCTTAACAATACAGATGTCTCATTATTTTAATGATTTCATTGTTAATGCAGATGACTTTGCTCGTTTCGTTTTTATGTCTGACTCGTTATTTGTGTTGCTTGTTAGTTCGAATTACAATAAAAGTTGAGAGCATAAGATATATTCAATTTATGGCGATGTAATATATCCTTCGGTCATCTCCAAGTAACCTCTCCGCCGAATTTCAGGAAGATTAGTTCTATAATTTCACGTCTAGTCCTCGCATACAGATAAGTTCATTTCACGTTTATAGTATTAGTAAGGATATATAAAAGCAATGAACGCTTTTCCAAGTAGGTTTTGTGTTACTTGTTATTCTCTAAATATTCGACAATTTTATCGTACTTCCGTTATTTTTAACGCGTAGATAAAAGTATGCAATGGTTTTATAACCATCCTCGAAACACACGGAAAAACGAATTATATACTTAAAGAGAATTTGTTAATAATCTATGCAGTATTTTTTTATATCGAAACATTTAATTGTAAATAAATTTAGGAATTTTTTAATATATCCACCCCTCAGAAGATCGTTTGAATTATTAGACAATAACTAGTATTTTCTTACGAATTAATGTTCGTGTGCCGTTTGATTTAAATCCTGGTGTCTAGGAACTCAAATTCCTATTGCAAGTATGGATTTTTAATTTTTTTTATGGGTTCAGACTTATCTAAAAATTATTGGTTATTTTAAAATCAATTTGTTGATCTGTTTATTAGTGAACAAACTGTAGCGTAACAATTTTGCGTACTGACAGACCTTTCAGCATTATATATCATAAATGTTTGGAGGTGTCCCGAAGGGGCTATGAAGTGGTGAATGGATTATTCATTAGTATACCAGATCTCCTAACGTGATCTCTTTGAGTCGTGCATTGGCTCAGTAACAATGAATGAGGGAGAGCTCATAGCGGGTGCAGGTTTCGTGGAGCAGTGAGCACCCAAGGGTCTCTGAATGATGCACCTACCAACACAGCGGCGCTGATCAGTGGGCGGGTAGGTTCCTCCGCTCACTCTCTTTCTCTTTTTTTGGGGTTCACAGGGCGGCGCTTACGGGAGACCTCAGACGGGAGGAGACAACAACGGCGGCGGCGGCGGCGGTGGCGGTGGGACGTCGGCGGTGGGAGCAGCGCGTGGCGGGGGCCACCGCTGCCGATAAGACGCGGCGCGAGGCTACGACGCGCCCAGTCCGCAGCGGCGAGTCGACCCGCTGGTAACTCGAGCACCCGCGTGCGTCTCAGTCTCAGTCTCTGCCGTCGCCGCCGCCGTCGCAAGTCCCCGTTCGAGACTCGCCCTCTCTTTTTCCCCCGCACCCTCAAGAATGGCCACCGACGACAAGAGTCCGGCGGACGGCAAGGCGGCGGCTGCCGTGGGAGCGGAAGGCGGCAAGGCGCTGGCCGCGGCGACGACCGCGTCTTCGCTCTCCGGCAAGGATGACGAAGGCAGACACGAGTGTCTGCGCTCCAGAGCCATCCTCGTCATGGTGGCCAGCTTCCTGTGCAACGGAGTCATCTTCGGCGTCATCAACTCGTACAGCGTCATCTACCAACGGCTCGAGAAGCAGTTGGAGGAGTCTGGCGTAGAGAACGCTGCCACCAAGGCCTGTGAGTACTTGTCCGTTTATTAGAACCCCAAAACGATTCATATAGATATACGTTCCGCGTGTTTATATAAATTGTGCTCGAGACAAAATCTAATGTCATTTCATTCACTCTTAAGTATATAAGTATTCGTGTACGAAAAGTGTCTTATAAATTGTTTATGACTCATTTTTAGTGAAAAAAAAAATGTATATGAAGTTTTTTTTAAAATTCAGTCGTGAATATTCGGAAGTGTGGGTCCTTCCATTACACACCAGTTGCTCTCAGACAATCCACACCGCCGTCACAGTTTTTGTGAAGTGTGTTTATTTTCCTTCGCCGCGTCGACCGTCTGCTGAGCTTCACACAAACCATCGCCTCCCCCACACCCTGCGGTTGAAAACAAACCCATGTGGCGCGTGGGGAAGGAAGTACGATGACCGAAGTAAGGAACGCATTCCGAGGCGGCGTAGTGCGGCGCGGCGCCGGCGAGCGGGGCGCTAGCGTCGGCAACGGTGCACATGGAAGGAGGAACAGGTCCTTGCAGCGTGCAGTGTTGCACTGCAGACGTTGCTGATCCCTTGGGAACGGCGGACGATAACCTTGTGGTTCAGGTGGTAGCGTTCTTGTTCTTCACCATGTCATCCCGGGTTCAATTCCTGGTGAGGTCAGAAAAATTTGTAGCTTTTCACATTAATGTCTCAGTTCATATAGCTGTGACTACTTAAAAGCGAATCCTCCTCCATCTATCCATCTCCTACTGCTTTTAGTATCACTCTTACTGTTACTAACCCCTCCACATGGGTCAAGTAGTTGGTGAACCCCACCTACTAACAATAACCTACCACACAACTCCTATCGCTCCATGTATATAAGTTTCAATAGCACACTACGTTTCTCATTTACAAATACCTTAGCCTCGCAGACCATAGTGCAGCCGAGATGGTGGGAGGGACGTACCTAGGAGGGAGGGAAATATGCGGAATCAATCCCCCGCGAAGAAAAAATTGTCCTTGTTTATTTCCTCCAATATTTGTATATGCATTCCCACAAACGTATTAACTCATAATATACATATACTCACATAATATGCGAGTGATATCCTCTCCGAAATAAAATTCTGGTTACGCCCTTGGATTGGGGTCAAGGAGATCCGTTTGCCTCGCCCCCCCCCTCCGAAATACAGCCCTTAGGGGAACCTCGAATGATAGATAAACATTTTGTAATACAAAATTAATGAAAATTGAAAAGTTAAACCTGGAAACATAATTTTTCATTTTCGGTTCAGAGAAATGGCTCTGAACGATACAGTATTGTTAATTGTTGTTTAATAATTTGTTGTTAAATTGTTGTCGAAAGTTGTTAAGTTAATGTAACTGAAGGAGTTATGTTTGTATGATATTAGAAGACTGGACTTTATTTAAGTATTCTCATTAACCAATAAGGAATTTTAACGTGTGCTTTTAACAAAGTATGATAGGACAACTAAACGTTTAGTGAGAAAAAGATATTTAAATATTTTCATACGCTTGTTTACTATTGAGATCTAGTGACTGGGGGGAGATTTGATGGGGTCTGCTCTTAATAAACGTGAGTGTAATAAAGACTTTTTCCCCTTCAATTTGTTCGTTAGTTTTTCAATAGTCAAAACTGGAATTATTAATATTGCAGCGGATGTGAGTGGAAATGTCGACATAAATTGATCTTTTTAAAATCCGCGGACCACAAAGTATTTCTTTGAAAAATACGTTTGTCAAATAATAGCTACTGAAATTTCAACTTTTCAACATGTGAAATGTACTTATTTAATAAAACAAAAACAAAAAATTATTTTAATTATTACAAAATAGTAAAAACCTATTTCATCAAACACACTTCTTAAAATTTTGTTGCATCAAGGGAATGTCTTCTAAAATGTGAACGTTGTTCAACAGCTGATTGGACATCATCATACGTCGGGGAAATGATTATTTTTTTCATTTTCTGTTTCTTTATGATGATTTAAAAGAAATTTAACTATCTAATATTTATGCCATTGCAAACTAGTTTCTTTAAGGGAATAAAAACTGCAATTAATGTCCAGATTTTTCTGCGGACCACCATGGGTCCACCACTGGTTGGCGACTGCAGAACTAGATGATCCATTATTTCTGGGACGGAGAAAAAAATAATTGTTCGTGTTGCGATATACCATTTTCGTCGAGACTCAGTATCTGAGAAATCATATTAGACTCATTTTTGGAACTGAGAAATGATTTCTTCTATTGTTTTTCCTATCTTACAAATGGTTTAGCTCAAGTACGTAGCGAAGTAAAAATTCATTACTTTAATTTTTTGATTTGAAAAGAGAAATATCTTCATTGATACTGAGACGTATTAAATGGCGTGAACTTTCTTGAATCGAGTATATTGAGAAAATTTAACTTCATGGATGAAAAGTTATTTGAAAGCATTTGGTTTCCTTTAGAATTCCTTAGAAAGACATTCCTTGAATAGTTGCCTCCTTAGAATTGAGGTGTTTATTATAGCACCTTCTAAGTCCGCGTAAGATGAGACACTAGTACATGCTAAGACAATAAAAGGAATTTTGTTAATTTTAAACTTAAAGACCGAATACTTGTATTGTACGAAAACAATTATTTTCGCAGTTTTAGTTCATAAGCTTTGCGTGTGGGTATTTGTATTTTATTTTTCTGAATAGTGAAAATATGAATTTTTGAATTTTTACTTCTCGTGCTCAATTGTGCTGAATCCAAAGGCATGATGCCCTGAATTTTGAAATGAATTACACTATTTCTAATGTGTTTTCTACAGCAGCTGTCTGCAATAAAAGTTTCTTTTAACTCCCTTTCATTCAGATACGACTTTGGCCCAATTTCACCAAATGTAGATTAATCGCGATTTCCTTAAACGTGATTAGGTAAATGGAATCACGATTACGTTTTATGCGTTTCACGAAGCAAAACTAATCGTCGATTAAGTTGATCAATGTTTCTGAAGAATTCTCTAGGTTAGTAGTAGTTTTACAGTGCATTATGGGTAATTTGAAGACAGCTGACGGGAGAAAAACTCATCATGTTGCTCACTAACGCCACCAATGGACACCGGAGGCTGGAGCGGGCCTCCCTCGTGGCTCTGAACATAACCTATAAACCGAGCCGCGATCAAACAAACAAAATGGACGCCATATTTCTTGCAGCGCTGAAGAAAATCGCGATTTGTGCTGGTAATCGAAGGATCGCCACCGTTTAAGTGAAAATTGCAATTTTCTCGTTAATCGAAGTTGGTGGAACGCGCATTTTGTTAATCACGATTTACTGCCCAGAAAAACGAACTTGGTGAAATTGGGCCTTAGCGTGCTGTAATTTACCCAAGTTCTCAGGTCACCCTTGGCTTAATAAAAATCGATAATTCCCTGTCCTGGCAGTGTTCGTCATTATACCAATTGGAAAGTTGATCCCTCCCTCATGGAAAATGAAAATCGAAAACTAATATTTACCTCACTTCTACTCCATCATTGAGTCTATTGGTTTTGCTACGAATCTCATTTCATATTCTTTACCTCCAAATCAACTTATTGCCGTTATGACGCGCAGCCTACCGTATTTTAGAAGGACCACATTTTATTTTGAGGACTCTCTTGGACATTAAAAGGGGATAGGAATAGAATTTACGATTTCTTAGGACCGTTTCCGTCAGTTGTACGAAGACACGACATGGTTGTTTCCAGAAAATAGTTAACCCTGAAGAGGTTTTGGTGTAAATTTCGAATCTCAAATTGTTAAATCCGTAAACATAAACGAGAAACAATTATTATTATTTTATTAGTGATTTACTTAATTCGTAACATCCAGAATTTATTTTCCTTGATCATATTTTCATCCTCCATATTACACAAATAAGTAAATTGTTGCGTTTAGACCAAGTAAAACACATTTTTTTGTTACGCCAACGTTTGGATATATTTTATATCTGCTTCAGGGATAACGACTTTAAAACATGATTACATACAAACAGTTAGTCCTAAGGTTGACCAAGATGNTCCTAAGGTTGACCAAGTATTGCTTGTTGGTTGGATGGATGTGTGCAGATGTGTAGAATTGTAGTGGAATGGTTGTGGGCTTTGGAGAAGGATGTATTGCAGGACTGGTGTTGTAATTGGTGTAGGATATGACAGTGTAATCATGGTTTAGAATTGTTAGCCCTCAAGCAGATTCAAAATTAATCGAAACCTTGGTGTAACGAAAAATGTTTTATTTGGCCTGAACACAAGAATATCCTTACTTGTGGAATTTATTTGATAATTTTATGTGTGAGGTATCGAAAATGAGGACTAGTGAACACTTCTCTCAGAATTTAGTTATCATCTTAAAAAAATTTGAATTCTTCTGGATTTACATCTCGATTCTTTTTTTAATTTTATCGATTGAATTATTGAAAAATGTGTCCCTCTCTTTCTGTCGTTACGTGGTCGTGAACTCGTACGCAAGACGCTCGAAGCGAGTTCTCATTTCGCGTCTCTCGTTTGTCTTGCAGATCAAACGTTCCTCAGTCACTTGACAGTCTTGAAACCGGTTGCGAATATCCCTCGGCGATATCTCTGGTGATAAGAGCGAGAGCATCCGGTGATGCGGTGAATGTCCAGAAAATGCGAAACGGTGAGGGCATCGTTCGAGGAGGGACCGGAGAAGTAACTACGAGGATACCTCGGTTTTTATCAAAATTGTCCGTACGCGAACAAATCCGAAAATGAGGCAATCATTTCCAATGTAAATCCGTTTCACTCGTTGAAGACACAGTAAAATATATATCAAAAACACACTAATATATATATACGAAGAACAAAAACGACTACTTTTTCTTCATTGGTGTATTTTCATTATTGAATGGGAAATGTAGCGTGCCAATGAATCTTCTCTCTAAGGGGTGATAGCAGGTTGGAGGTGGGTAGAAGGCTATTATTCGTATGTGGACCGGTTAACTGAGTTTACAAGCAACTTGGTCCACGTGCAGGTGTTTGTAGGAGAGTTAGTAAAAGTAACATTTAGTGATACTAGGTGTAGTAGGAGGTGGATAGGGGAGGGTTTCGCTTTTTCAGTAGTCTTAGCTATATAAACTGGGACGTTAATGTGAAAAGCTACAAATATTTTTCTGACCCCATCGGGAATTGACCCCGAAGTGACTATTATGAAAGTGCTCAGATCTTTACTATGAAGTAAATATAAATGACTAATTAATGCATAGAATAAATGAACATTTTACAATCCACTCCGAAAGTCCGCAGGTGATACCTGGAGTCGCTCCCCGAACCATGTCATTAAAATCTTCGTTTTTAGCATTAGCTTCAGTTAGTAGACCCGTGTTGTACAAGAACGTGTCCCTAAGAATTCTGTTTCTGCTCCTCTTTAAGAAGTGTCCAAAATGTGGCATAATTATTAATTTAGAATGCATGCTGAATATACTTTGTATTTTTAATCATCATAAAACCTGATTTTACGGTACCCTTTTTTAAATTCACTCAAACAGTAATAAAATTGTTTCATCCTATACTTGACTTAATGCTACGCAATATCACTATTTTTACACGGCACACTGTTTAATGTTAAAGAAATGAAATCACCCGTACAGTGCTCGTAACGAAAGAAAGTGAAGGGGGAACCTAAAGATGACGTGAAAGTCGAGGAGTCAGTGCTAGCATTGCAAGATTGCCGACGCTTCCTCTCGTTGTAGACATCTAGGCGTTTTACTTGTGTCATCTGCCTCTTACATTAGCGTATTCGTAGAATTGGAAGTAATTGATATTCCAGCAATGATGGACAGAGGGCTTGATCACTAACCTTTGGCTGAAAGAACAGTACCTGAAGTTAGCTTTTCTGTTTAAAGCAGCCTTTGTGTGGGTACCGTGGCATGCCGGACCTTCGCTAGGCCACCCGCAGCATCAAACATGACAGCACCGCGCTTTCACTCCATTGGTTACAGCATTTGGACTCATTATTGGTCACCGACCGGCCTGGCGAGCGGGTCAGGAAGATGAGCTGAGTTCCGAAGAGCCCCTTAATCCTCTGGGTATAACGCCTGAGCGGAAAGAGTATATACCATCCTAAATCTTGAATTTCCATGATTGCACCTTAGCTTCGACTAGTTGAATTGAAATGCCATTGAACCCAGCGTTGTCTGTCAAGTCCAGCACCGTGTGCTCGCATAGGCAGGCCAGCCAGCAGAAGCCAGCCAGCCAGCAGCCAGAGACAGACCGCGCTGTCTCTTCCGCCGACACGTGGTGGGGCGCTCGCTTTGTGCTCGTAATAGCGACGTCCCTCCGGGCCCCTCCCGACCGACCAGCGCCGCCGCGGCGTCCGTGACGACGTAACTCGTGGTGCGAGCGAGCGAACGAGAGCGGGCACGCGAGGTCGGCGTGTGCACGGCCAGTTCGCTTCCGGCGGGATGACACGGATGATGACAGTGACCCGCGACGACGCTACGGACACGGCGAAAGTATGAGCGGATGCAAATTCCGGCAGTGGCGGATTTGAAGGGGTAGGGACTTCCTGCCTCAAGCTAGGAATATTTTTACGATATACAAGAAAAAGATCATTCATTTTTTAGGGGGAGAACTTTCTAACTCCAAGCTAAGAATGTTTTATGAAATACATAAAAATAATTCACTCATTTGTTTGGTGTGGGGGTGGGGGTTCCTAGCTCTAGTCTCCCACAAAAAAAAAATGAGAATTTTTTCTTTTATTTCAAGAAAATAATACATTGTTTTGGTACGTAGGTCTGTAATTGTTACTGGCTTGTAAAATAATATTCTTATAAAATTGTCTTAAAATTGCATAATTTTGCATCAAACACTCCTAATTTTTTATATCCCTATATCTCTGGGAGATCCAAGCCTCTCCCACACAAAAATCCCGCATTTTCCCCTGGATGTCGGTTCAATAGTTTCAATTTATTTCCAAAGAAACAATAAAAAACTACTAATGACCTATTTAATTTAGTATCGTGAAACGTCCATCAATTTCGATCAAAATACCTGAAGAAAAACGAGAAAAATATGGGCCGGAATGGGGTTTCACAAAGCATGAATACTCAACTATTCCAAAATTGAGTGCGTATAAAAAATATTATTTTGATTTTTAATCAGAAACAATGTGTGTATAAACGAAAAACAAAATGGATCATTAAATGGGGCATTGAAGATGGTGGATACACATTTTTTCAGTCGGAAAGAGTCATAATTTTCCGCAACTTTTGATCTATTTTTGGGGAAACTTAAATGTATCAGAACTAGCGAATTTCGAAATATGATTGTATAGAAATTATTTTTTGGCATTTATTTTTTAAAGTAATTTTTTGTCAAGTACAGGTGATAAGATTTTTTGGAGGGTTGAAGGCAAGTTGCAACTTCCGACCTTAATTATTGAAAAATAGTTTTTCTAATTTATCAAAAAAAAATTATCGAAATTTGAGAAAATGAATATTTACGCCGAATATTACTTTCATTGTGAGTCAAGCTGGTACCACAAAGGTATGTAATAATATTGATGATAGTGTTGAAGAGTCAATGAGTCTGTTCAAATTGTTAGGGAGTGGAGCGCAACCGGCCTATATATTTGCCCGTCTCCGCGTTTGAGGCTACTAGTAATTCATAAATTAATTTTACAAGTAGTATAATTATTACTTTTTTGACCCTAGTTCTGTTTTGTGTTGCTGTGATAGTACTTCCAGTACATCGCTGTTTGGGAAATTTGAGTATACTTCTCGCATAACGACTACGTAATTTGAACCGTAAGACCTCTTTACTTCTCAGAAAGTACAAGGTGTCGTAGCTGTAGTCATTGCAAGTTCTTAGGAATATACGATTCGAGAGTCCGGAAACATTATTGCTTTCAAAGAATAAATATGGCCGAATTAATGGTACTCGCCTCCGAATTTGACAAGTAGCAGACATTTCTCATCACAGTAGTTTAGAGGTACCGCTCGGGTATAAAATGAATGGTCAGGAACCCATTGCCAATCACAGTAGATTTCTCGATTTACATTAGGAGTGTGATGGTTATTATCTTGAAGGTTTCCACGGCCTGCTTGATGCGAATTTTGGCTGTCTTTAATCTTCGCTTCAAATCTTCGATGCTGATCCCACTGGACAACCAAAATTCGCACAAGGAAAGTGTTTTCAACCAATTTTTGCGCGATCGGATATGGTGGGTGGGTGGGGAGTAGTACGCTGTTACAATTATTCGTAAATTTACAATTCGCGTCAATTATAGATTCTTTCAGATGAGTGCTCTGAAATTTGTGAAATGAAAATCTCCAGTGTAAATGAACGGTATTTATATTAACATGATAAATGCTATAAATGATTTAAAAATGTGAATTCTTCACTGGGAGTCCGGGATTTAAACCCTGGGTAAGACATGGAGCATTTCTGTGATACCTCAACGTCCAGAATACCTCGGTCTACTCAGCCCAATGTAAAATGAGTTTCGAAATTATCCCGGAGACCCAGTGAGAAATGTGTTGGAAAGGTTATTTTACTCCATTTTCAACGAAGTAAATGAAGTATTGAACGAAGAAATAAAATTGATACGACTGCGTGTAAGTTTTGGAATCTGAAACCTCCCAGCTTCAGTTCAAACGGATATAAAAACTCTTTGATCTCACGTCTGATGTTACGTCGTGACTTTTATAATCATTTTATGTTCTTTGCTTTCTGAAGTTTTTTGCGAAATAAAGTTGTTTTTTCATTTATTTTTCAAGTGGCTTCATTCCTGAATTCTAAACAGTTATTTATTCGCACCAATTCCGTGTTTTTTAGCCGACGTGAGATAGTAACCCTCCAGGTATGAATTCCGAGAGTGATACTTAAAATAGAGTTCGCACGCAAAGCCATGTCACGGTCTCATCTCTCAACACTTTTGGTAATTAATGGTAATTAATTTTGCTCAATGAACAAAATGACTCATTGTATACGCGACAATCATCGCAATCAGCCCGAAATTATTCACCTAATGAATTATTTGAAGTGTGTTCGTGAAAATCCTTAATGCTAGGTTCGTGGTAGTGTTTAATGGATGAACGTGAGTTGTAATTTGTCTTAATAACTTCGGAACGAATGGTTTCTGCTATGCATTGTTTATTATTGGAACACAGCCAGACCTATTTCTCGACCGTTTATGATGTCAGCGGTTTACTTGTATATTGGTGAAGTAAAAACTTGCAAATCTCAATGTGAAAAAACTACTTAGTTTTTGCGTGAATTCTACTTGAAAATGTATAATTATACCTCTTTTCGATATTCGCCGAGAAAAAGAATTCTTAATTTCGAATTCAGAGAATAAATTCTCGTAGGAAACTAGAATTCATATAACAAGTTCGCTATTAAACAATAATAAATTTATGTCAAAAAAGCAATTGCAAACTGCGTATGACCACGTGGAGGACAATAAACGATTTTATTCTCCGGAAGCAAGGAAGGGACCATCACATCAATTCCGATCAAGGGTTCTAAGGCAGAGGCAGATTAAAAATATCAGCACTTTACTCCTTAGAGAAGAATAAAAAGTTAGCTACGTGTTATACTGTCAACAGGATACCAACATTTTTTGTTTAATCAAACACACACACGCAAAATTCTTACGTATTATTAACGAACTATAGATTATTCGGAATGTATTGTTTAATAGTTATGATTTATAAACAATATATTTCGAATAATCTATAGCTTACTGTTAAATATTGAATATTTTGTATTTAACAGAAATCATTATGTAAACATGTGGTGAGCGGGTGTTGGTAGCTCGCCAAACATTGCATTGACTGCGCTGCCATTCAAAATCCCTTGACCTGGTACTGGTTCGCTCCAGTTAGCTAGTAACCAACCAGAGCACTACGCTGCTCATTTTATTTCATACTCATGTATTTGTTCAGTTTTATCAATTAAATTAACATTTACTTGTGAACTGTCTTTTTTGTCGTCTCAGCATTCACCTATCCCTTTTTTGTACGTTAGGTAAAATTCCCTGAGATATAAAATACAAAACCACCTTGTATTAAAACCCTCCTTAAATTCTGCTTTATTTCTTGTTATAATTTGAAATTTATGCTTCGTTGTTGTAGTATCAGTTGAATACTCCCTGCTGCGTTTCGCTGTTACGTGTTGGCGGTAGTCGTCTTGTCATCGTGTACGACCACCTCTTACCTCCTTGTCCGATTAACCTCTGGAAGTTAGGGAACTGATAATGGAATTACGACGACTTCACTTACCTACACTTAAAAAAAATACTCACTCGGGATTTTGTTTTAAATTTTCACTATATTTTTTATGGATTGTTAATGTACGGGAATCTTGCTCTTCTCAAATACACCTGAAAGTTTGTGTAATGTGTGTTTTTGTGGCGAATGAAATTAAAGTTTCTGAGAAAAGTACTTGTCTGACTTAATTGTTGCAGTAAGTACGGAGTGTTGTGGTATTCCATCCTATTTTTTGTTGTCTTTTGTCAGGAACGTTTCCGTAAAAGTTTCGTAAATTTGTAGACGTAATATTCTCTACGACAGTCTGAATTTTTACCATCATTTTGGTGAGACGTACGAATATTTTCGTCTGGGGACTTTTTTCTTTTTCATCCCAGAATTGAAACATGGGATATTGACTGTGGCTCTAGCCATTCTCATTTCATTATCTCATATTACCTACTCCTCCCGCTTCTTTTTTATTTGCGTCTGTGTTTATCTAGCTGGTATTATACTTCAAGTTGTTGCGCTAAGCAGATAAACACACCGTCTAAGTTAACAGATAAATTATGAAACATTGCATTTTCTTAACCACAGAATTTAATGCTAATTTGATAGTAATGTAAATTTGATGGCAAAAAATTTGCATTCCTCTATCTTATTAATCATGTTACGTCGAATGAAAATGATTAATCTGTTACCTGGCGGTGAGGTTCACCGCAATCTAAGAGATTTCTATATTCCTCTATCTATAGCCTACGTAATCATAGAGAAAGCAAAATGTAATTTTTTGCCATCAAATTAGCATTACTAACAACTTTGCGTTGAATTATGTGGTTCTTAAAAATGCATTCTTTCACAGTTAGTTTCTGATAGCTTTTTATGGACGAAACCCTACCGTGGTCGTAGTCACAATGTTTTTCTCTGTGACTGGTACATCCGTCCGCGCCGTGGTTACTGTGTGACCTCCCGTCTTTCCCCGCTGCGTTTGCGTGCTTGGTCCATTCTTCATGGCTGCTGGCTGCTGCTCGTACAATAGAGACGCACTGACCGTGCCATTGCTCCCTGGGAGCGGCGATTGTGAATGGCATCGACGATGGGTGACCTAGTTCCACAGTACTACGCGATAGTCCTAGGGAATCACCGAATTCAGTGACCTACCATAAGTCTAATTAATGGAATGAGAATTTTGTCATTCCAAAAAAAAGAAAAAAAAGTTGATTATCGTATTCCGTAAGTTTATGTAATCTTTAAAAAAATGTTGACGAAAAACTTCGAAATAAATCTTCTTGACTTCGTTTTTCGAGAACGTATTTTTAGAGTTTTGAATATGTTTGTATATATTAAACGATAAAAATTATATTAAGTGATTTATTGAAATTTAAAGTATATCATTTATTTGGATACGTGAAACCTACGCATGAACCTGGAAGTAATTTTGATTTACAAATTCATAAAAATTTAAACAATGGGAAAACGTGAAATTTCATGTAGAATATAAACGTTTTCAGGAATCCTAATACTTGAAATTGAAATTTCAGATTTAGGAAACTTAAAATTAATTTCATTTAAAAGATGTGGAAAATAACGAAGTGAAGTGTCTATCTATTACTGTTTTTTTTTCAGGCGAGGAACCGATCTTCGATATAATTGTTAACACGGCTAGGATGTACATTAACCATCATTACCTTAAGTCGCACGTGAGGTGTTGCGTCCATTTTTCCTTTCTTGTCAAACTGCCTATATACAATTAACAATGAAATTAACTATAGTTTAACCTAGATTTGTCAATGTGAGTTAAGCCAAAAAAATTTATGACTGCGTGACTCCTTACCAATATTTATCTTCAAGGTACATTCATTATCTTAGTGAACTTGAAACTAATTAAGTATCAATTCTCTCAAAAATCGTATTGGATACTCTAAATACGATGGTTGACCGTTTGAGTGGAACCAATGAAATGTTGTTTTTTTTCAGTTTTTTGTTTTCTTTCTAAATTACTCATCCTTGGACCCTCTAAATCACCCTCCGTGGCTACGGTGTCCGCGTGCTCGTTCATCACAAAGTCACCCTGGGTTCAATTCCCGCTAGAGGCAAGAAAAATTTGTTGCTTTTCAATTCTATTTCTCAGTTCACATAGCTGTGGCGTTTGAAAAGTTCACCCTAACAACCGCAGTTGTAATATCTAGACGCTGTTCCCCCAAAAATTCACGTGTCTAGTAAATAAACTCACACAGAATTGAACCTTACTAACTCTCGTTACCGTTGTCCCAAGTTGGCCTATTCGAGAATACATACTCCTCCTCAGACAAAACTGTTTTTTTCCTGGATAGTTTTTTCTTATTATTTATTCTCCTAATCCTGAAAAATCAGTGAAAAATAAATCGAGGTTTGACATATTTGCTAGAGGAGCTTTAAATCAAATAATATCCATGAATGTTTTGGATGGTAGAAGTTCAACTTGCGTTGGTTTAGATGGTACTTGCCCCAGCGGTGGCGTAGGTGGTAGTGTTGTCGCTCATCTCGGGTTCGATTCCCAATGGGGCCAGAAAATTTGTAGCTTTTCACGCTAATGTCCCGGTTCATAAAGCTGTGACTACTGAAAAGCAAACCTTTCTTCCTCTATCCAGCTCCTCCCAGTATCAATGACTCTAACTATTACTAACCACTTCTTCTAACCAAGTTGCTCGTAAACCCAGCTATCCGGCCCACCTACTAACAATGACCTACCACCCAATTCCTAACTCCTATCGCTCCATGTAGATAAGCTTCAATAGCACGCAACATTTCCCATTTACAAATACTACAATAAAAGAAGAGTCGATGATTGATCGGGACACCCATACTACTTCCATTCTACCCTCCTACCTCCTATCGCTCCATGTAGATAAGCTTCAATAGCACGCTACATTTTCCATTTACAAACACTAAAATAAATAAAAAAGATGGTGCCTACGAGAGTTCCTCTAAAGTGGGCGAGGTTATCAGCTGAGGTTTCCCTTGTTTTCACATGACAAATACGGGCCCGAGTCCTGAAAACTTCATCAATCCTTTTTGTAACCAGTCTCCTTCTGCTTTTCCGCAATTAAAAAGTATGAACCGCCGATTCTCTGTCGTCTAAATTAAATGTAGATGTTATGTGAAAGGAGAGGATTTTGAAATATTTTTGAGTTATGCGAGTAGATATGTAAAGTACATATGTGAGAAGATGACAATATATAAAAGATGCATTTTCCATTCACTAGTCTCTCTCCATTAGATACTCCAGTAAAACACCAGTACGTTCACTTTTTCAATTTTTATCTGATACCCACGATTTAAATACCTGATCTTCCTCTAACCATCGATTACTCATACCTAAACACCGGACTCATAAATATTCCTGTTCGTTCGCTCTAGCAGCTGCCAATATGTGGAATAAACTCGATGTATGTTTGGCAAAAAATACATTAGATCCTTCGTAAAGCTGGCAGATTCCTAATACGAAGATTCATAAGTGAATGTGATTGAATGGACGATTTGTTCCGTTTTCTATTTTCACGCTTCAATTGGCAATGTTTAAAACCCTCGCGTTAAATGGCTATGAGATATTTTTATGTGGCTATTGCCCCGGATAATATTCTCAGGTGAAGTGATGCAATGGTTGGGTGTCATGACAAGAATCAGGAAACATCAGGGGTCCAATGGTAGGGGAAGTGTAATAAATTATCTCATTCAACCAAAACTTACCTTCTAATTCACCGATTTTTTTACGACCCGATAATTATTATGCATCAAACGCTGGGGTATTTAACTTCGTGTTGTAAATCTATGTTGTCTTAATTAACATTTGACGTCGCATGTCCGGTGAGAGAAAATAGAAAATAGTGTTAGGAATTACCCCGTCATACAATACAATGTGAAAACATTGTATTTTACGAAATATTATAATATTTTTAAAAATAAGGAAATATTCTATTTAATTTTCCTACCTTGAAATCATATAAATTCGTTTATGAGAATTAAAATATCGTGATGCACATATATAATTATGACCCATTAGATTTGTTCGTTACATTTTGCCTGACGTCATCACGTACCGACCCAATTGATAAAAAATGTTTAGAAAATGTCCCGCGGGCTAAAATAAAGCAGCGCTGTTTTCATCTAAATAAAATGGATTAACATGTGTGAAACATGTTCTTAATTATATTTAATAAAATGATCCAAGTTCTTCTGTATTATTGTACCTTTGACGCATGCTGTGATGACTCGATTGATCCTTCGTGTGGGTGAATTTGTAAAACGAGATGAGTTCTCGGGATGTCATTCGCCTCAGATTTTGATTTTTTTAAAATAAATAATACCCACGTGAAAATGTTTATCATAACAAATTTGTTGGTATTCTGTTGCTTTTATAACACGTAGCAGATTATTTTTACTCTTAGATGTGTACTGAAATGTTAAATCCACCTCTGCGTTAGGGCCCTTGATCGGAATTGATGGGATTGCCCCTTGCTTGCTTCCGGAGAGTAAATTAGTTTATTGTTCTCCAAGTGGCCATACGCAGTTTGTAACTGCGTTTTTGACAATAAATTTTATATTTTGCCAAACTATTGTGAATCGAGCTGCAGGATGAATTTTTAAAAAAATTGTAGAGAGAGTCTGGGCAACAATAAATTGCAATGTAGAAAACAAGAAAACGATGAAAGACATTCGCGGATAATTAAGAAAAAAAGTACTTTGACTATTTTTAAAAATTAAGTGCATTCCTCAGTGTTTCCTGCAACCATTTGTCTTGTTCGTTTGTTTCCTGCCGCCGAAAAGTTTTACGTTGACCCTTCCAAAAATTCAAATTTCTCTTTTATCTAGTGGTATGATACTCATTAAAAATTTACTGCGCTATCAAGTACCGATGGCTCTGCAGTAAAAAAGCGTAACCTTTACTCCCACGTTGCCGAGTCGCCTCGCGTCGGTGGTGTGACGTGGTTATCGTTGTTTCGACGGCCTGCTGGAAGCCTTTGGCTCTGTGACGTCACTGCGTTGACATAAGCGATTACGAGTTGCGGGCTGTGGACTGTGTTTGCGTAACCGCAGCGTAGGAGTCTATGTTCTTTAGGGGGTCCGCCGTGGAGAGTTGCAGAGTTCGGGGAATGTTAGGAATTGAATGGGTTTTTTATATTTCTATGCGTTTATTTTGCACTCTTGAAGATGACGTTCTATGTTTTGTAGAAATTCATCGTAGTATTTGGTAACTAACACCAACATCTAATCACTCCCAGGGCGGAAGTATTTAAGGAGGCCCCACCACAAGTGTTTCTGCTTGGTTACAAGTACAGATTGATCGCCCCTATGTCTTTTAAATGGAAATGGTCTATTGAAATGAAAAAAACAAACAGATTTATTGTATAATAATCTCAACTATTGTGTATTTTACTAGCAAAAAATGTTTTAGAGTATATTTGAGTAAAAATTACATTTTTACTGACCAACTTGGAAGCCCGGGGCGCACCGCCCCCGCTAACGTACGCTACTGACTAGTTCGGTATTTTACGGTGGTAATAGTACGGATCGCTTCAATAAATTTCCTTTTATATTCTATGGAAAATAAATTTCTTGGCTGCTCACTATTTTCTCATTTTAGTGGGGCACATGTCATGATTTTACCTGGGGTGCAGAAATTTTATAACCACTTTCTTGAGATATTTTCATCGGAATTGATGGGATGACCCCTTGCTTTATTCCTCCTCGTGTTTATACGAAGTTTGGAACTGCTTTTTCTCTAGAAACTTATTTTGCTTTCAAATATATTAATATTTTATTCGTGCTTTAAAATCTGGAGTCTTCTGGCATTTTCTTCGCTTCCTGCATCCTACGGAAAGACGGAGTGCGGTTTTTATCTCCTCTTGTTTTGCATGAAGGGTTCCCGGCTCTTTCCTTAATTCCTTTTCTTTACCTTAACTCCTTTTAACTATTTCTTAGGGGTCGGAACCTTAGCTCCTTTTCTCTCATCCTTAGGTGTCGTAGATGGGGATGTTATGATGCCCCTTACTTTTGATTTGGCGAGGGAATTTCTAGGATGCCGGATGCCCTTTGTACCGCACCTTCCCGAGGCGGGTGATTCATGAATGACATGGGGGGTGAATGATGATGAATGAATGTTATGATGGAATGATAGGCAGGGGAAACGGGAGAACCCCGAGAAAACCTGCCGCGAACACCGCTTCGTCCACCACCTCGAATTCTACTTGGACCGGGTTTGAACCCGCAGAGGCGAAGGCGAGCGTTAGACTCTACGCCACGGGTCGCCCCTTAGGGTTTCCCTCTCATACTGTGGACAAATTCTGGTACAATACCTTCACTCGGCAACCCAACTTACATTCCTTAAGGGATTATATACGCCAGAGCAACTTGGTTTAAGTACCTCAAAAAATGTTTCAAATGATAGTTCGAACCATTCCTATTTTGTGGCGATAAATTTTCAGACCTTTACAGTACAAAATTTCGAATTACTTGACTTTAAATTACTATCAGCATATATGTAGAAATTTTCGCTGACTTGTGCTTTTTTTATATATCTTGGCAAAAGTATCAGCTTAACATGGAGAAGAAAAAGTACTAATACATAGAAAATGGAAATAGAATCGCAATGAGTAATGGTTTTCATATCTTACGGGACATTTACTACAATAATTTACCAAAAACGGGAAAATACTGTTCCAATAAAAATGGCTGCCGCATCATGTTACTGAAGACAATGCGTCCCGTGTCAAAGCACGAGTCAAATGGCAATCTAAATGTATTATCAAGTTTTAAAATTACAAAATAATTGTCCATGTCCAGCAGTAAAAATCAGTTGAACGAATTATTAATTAATTGGAACTACTTTGGTGAATTCCAAGTTTCGAGAATAGTTATCAACTTGACTTCAGTCAATGCGGATATAATACCTTAACATATCTTCTTTCGTGGAGAGCAGTGGGCATCGCTTGAACTGCGTTGTATTTAGAAATAAGTGCTGACATAATTTTAACTCTTTCTTATGTAGTTTATTTAAACATCTAGTAAATTTACACTTTATTAATTCTTACATAGTTTTATACTCTTAAAACACCGAAATGAAATTCATTATGTGTTGAAGTATTATTTAATAACGACATTTATCCAAATATTTAATATCCTCAGTATTTGTTTTGTACTTAACATCCCATTTCTCAGTCGTTCTTCCGAAGCGACATTTATCCATCCCATGTCATCGTATGATATCAGTATTAACAATATTTTCGTGTGGAATCATATCAGTACTTTTGATTTAATATTCGACTGATGCTGTTGCGGTCCCCATCGGGTGAGTGTATGTATTTAATATAGCTTATTTGTACCTTGCGATACTTAAACAAGATTATTTATTTCATTTATTTATCTGTATTTATTTTAGTATACGTACATTCACCTGATGACGAAAATCTTGTCAATTTTATAACGACTGTTGTGAATTTTAAACACCAAAGTCGACTACTGGCTCATTCCATTTTCGACTCTGCCGGCTACTGATCCGAAAATTAATTGTTTTTAGTTTAAAAATAAACGCACGGAAACCAGAAGCGGGCGGAGAGGAATAAGGAAATTGTGGGTTCAGATTTCAGTAATAGACGGAAATGATAGTAAATTAGTATTTTTTGAGTATGAGATGTCGAACACCCTACTTAATTGATGAATACCTGCAGAAGGGGGGAAGTGAAGAAACCTGTTTCTTCAATTTAAATGTGGGACATTTTATGTAATTATCGCGTGTCCGCCGGCGTACGGACGGAACAACGGCAGATAATTGTGAGAAACTCTAGAATCATCGCGGGATAAAAAACGAAAAGTTCGTGGAGAAACATTGGCCTGAAGATAGATGTTATCTCAAGTAAATGGCGCGATTGAATATCTTGTGATCATGCCGCTCTAGACTCTCCGCTCATCAACACAAAGGAACTTTTTCTCTCCTGTGACCTCAGGTCAGATAGAGTTAACTGGAGTCCGTTCGGGTCGCTTGTTTCCATATTTTACTGGCTTCGCAGATGATAAACTGTACATAATGTATGAGTGCGTTTTAGTGGAAAACATATTTTTTTACTCAATGTGTTCCACGTCATCCATGAACTTAGTCCTGAGGAAATCTAACGGAGAAAAATCACCCGTTTTGTGAATTACAGATTACTTATGTATACATAAAACATTCTTTTCCGCTGTAACATTGAAGGATAACGACATTGGACGCTGGGAGGTAGGAGTTGGGTTATAGGACTGTTGTCAGTAGGTGGGCCGCTTAGCAGAGTTTACCAACAACTTGGCCCATGTGGAGGGGTTAGTAGGAGTTGTTAGTAATAGAGTTAACGATTATAGGAGTGAGTAGGAGGTGGATAGAAGGAGGCTGGGTTCGCTTTTCAACTGCCGAAGTGATTCAGTTGCGAGCGAACATGCTATCCCTGAACAACCGGAGGGACATTTGAAGCTCAACGCGTTATAAATTAAATAAATAAACTTAAAACTTTATTGTTAAAAAATCAGTTAAACTTCCTATGACCATGGGGAGGACAATAAACTAATTTACTCATTATTAGTTAATAAATTGAACGTTTCTGTTCTTTTAGCTAGGAGTACGGTCGAAAAACTTCTCAATATCTTGTCTAAAATTTAAGAGTGGTTGCATATGAAACGTCAGTGGTATGCGTCTATCTTGTGATCGTCGTGTAACTAATTTATTTTCAAATATTGATCGTGAACCAGTAAATCAGACTCGCGTCCCAGTCATGGTTCTGAGCCTCACAGTTTTAAAAACAATGTGGATCTAGAGCGTATGAGCGCGGCACTAAATAGGGCACTGCTTGTACTCCGAAGGAAAATGCATGTTTTTATATTTTTTTCTTGTGATATAATTCTTCTTTAAATTAAGAGAAGATTTTACAAAGACTGTTCATACGGGATCTACACCAGTATTGTAATAAATTTGTTAATATGTGACTTGGAATATACGTTATATTTTGTACGAAAACTATAACTACCTATTTAGTTATGTTTTGGGATATTCATTATCAGAACAATTAGTCTAAATTGCATAATAAAAAAAAACTATTTTGGAACTCGAGTCACCACTAATTTGGATGTCCTTACGTACGTTCTTATTAATCTAATTGTGAAGTTGATTGGATCACTGTACGCGACATCTTTTCCTAGATTTTAAAGATTTTTATTTGCTAAGTAAAATATGGAGGTCACCGACAAAAACACATTCGATGAGAACCAAGACAGCTGTAAAAACAGGTGTAACCGACGAAACCTTGCGATAAGCTAATGTAGTGGATTGAGGGCCGATACAGTGCTGGCAAAGAAAGGAAATAAGGGAGAAGTCTTAAAGACCACGTGAAAGTCGAGGAACCAATGCCAGTATTGCGAAATAGTCGACTCTTCGTTTCGCTGTAGACACGTGGGCGTTTTACTTGTGACAGCAGAATCTTAATGAGTGTGCGTTTGGATGCTGCCTCCTACGTCAGCCGATTGGTGGAACCATCAGTAATTGATATGCTGTGACGGACAACAAGGCTTGATCACTAACCTTTGTCCGAAAGATCACTGCCTGAAGTTAGCTTTTCCTCGGGTTATAGCAGCCTTGTCCATGCAGCTAGGCCACGCCCCGCAGCAGACACATGGCAACACCGCACTTTCACTCCATTGGTTGCACCTCGTTACTTTTCTTTCGCTGCGAGGACTTCAGAGTGGGTCCGCGTAGCAACGTCGAGATGGCGCCAATGGGAGCGTATCGAGAGATGGGGGGCGTCTCTATCAGAGGCAGAGTGGCCTCGCGGTCGGAGCCTTGCCCCTTGCCATCGCCCGGCGCATTCCCGCCTTCTATCTGCTCTGAGGCCGACGAGGAAGCGTCGCGGGGGACCAAGAGTGGTTTCAGCTCTCACTCTCCCACTCGCGGCCACTGACCGACTTCTTAGGATGCATTGTGTTGATCCCGTTTATCTGGAAATGCTGGTTTTACAGAGGATTCTGGCCTTTGGTCTCTCGTGGCGGGAAAAAAGATCTCTTAGATGGGCTCTATTCACTCATCAAAATATTTAATTCTCATTATATTTAATGAATAAATTATTGATCAATACAATTCTGTACTTAATCGTTATCATCCTTATTACATATCATAGTTACATATATCTTCGATGATAATTAATTAATGTAATTTGAATAATTAACTGGTTTATGAGCTCTTCGATTCAGTTTAATCGTAAATTCTGTTCCGTAATTGTCAAATTGATGGTACAGTTCATTATATTTTTTCTTACTCGTTAGGAAGATATGTGATTATTCTGGAAACCATGTAAATTCCTTTGCTCGCCAAAATATAAATTAAATAAAAAATCGTTTTCAGTCTCTCGAAAATAATACTCTGATGTCTAGACGCAGACCAGTTCTCGATGATTGTTTTTGTTTTATTGTTTTCTCAACCATGAAACGACCCGAGACTTCTGTGCTATGAGAATTCGATCAAGCATATATGTATGACATGGTTATTTGAGGGTATTGTTCCTCGGTGCTTATTGTGTAAAGTCTATTGTATTTCCTATGCGATTAAATGTGTGGGGAAACGGTGACACATTGTCTGGAATTGTATAGTCGTTTTATATTGACAAACAGGCACGCTGGGTGAGCCACTTCGTTGGTGGAATAACAAGAATTACAATTGTGTGGTTTGCTTATAACCCACTGAAAAGCATAGGTAACAAGGGTAAAGGAGATGAAGTTAACGATTATATCTTAGGAAACAGTGAATTGGATCAGAAAGAGCGCGACATTTAAAGACGATAGAGGTGATACAAATTTATTGTGTGAAGTAAAAGTGAAAGTAAATTGCCGATAGTATTTGTAAATGGGAAAATTTTGCGTGCTATCGAAGCTTATCGACATGGAGCGATAGGAGGTAGCAGGTGGGTGGTAGGGCTATTGTTAGTAGGTGGACCGGTTGGCTGCGTTTACCAACAAGTAAGTTAGTAATAGTAAATAGTTATTGATACTAGCAGAAGGTGGATAGAAGGAGGGTTCGCTTTTCAGTGGTCACAGCTATATGAACTGGGACATTAATGTGAAAAGCTTCTATATTTTTCTGACCCCACCGGGAATAGAACTCAGGATGACTTGGTGATGATCGAGAACGCTAACACCTGAGCCATCGGAACGGTTAATTGCCGATAAGACATAAGACAGATTGAAGATCGCATTTTGAAAGTGGGAACTGCATGGGATGTGCTAAAGAATTATGACTTCAAGGATGCGATGCGAGTTGTTTAAAAATGGGAGTCGTAAGTTGACACTCAGACGTAAATGACGATTGCATTAATGAATAAAAAGAGCACTATGTTGACCTAATTTCAGACAGAGCGGCAACAAGTCATGTTTGGTCAAAATATTTTTTTGATTGAAACTTAAATAATTTTGTGCAATTCTTTTGCAAATTAATTGATTTACTTACGTTAAAAATATAATTTAAAAAATTGCGAGTGTCAGAATATTTTAAATGCCGAATGGAGCAAATCGTCTGTCCTCGTCTCGTTTGTTCACTTTCGCACAAAAATAAACGAAGTATCGTCGCGAAAAAAGTTTGCAGAATTTGTGTTAGTTCTCTCTTGAGCATGAGATCGAGATGGAGGGAGAAAAACTTCCATTAACTCACCAATGTTTCGGAAATATTTTATATTTCATTTGGGATATTATAAATACGTTTTCTCTTCCAGGATTGCTTTGTTATATGCATGACTAGTAAATGTCATCTTCTTCCACACCACTTTTTTTTTCTTGACACTTGTGTTAAACAGTATAGTGTTGAAGATAATGAAAAATATTTAGAAGAAGATTACGAACAATAATGGGAGATATGTGAGAGGTGTTGGTGATATTTATCAATGGGGATGTTGATTTTTGCATCTAGACCGAATAAACCAAAGATTTTTTTTCAAATCACGTCGACGTTTCGACCTTTAATTTTGCTAAATTAATTACTGAAAAATAAGACCCAATTAAAAACAATCCACCCATTCCAAACTCCAAAATGGTACAAATGTTACAATCTAATTTGGACCACTACATGCTACGAATATTACATGTTTACTCTGTGCTTGTAACGGATTGAGGAAGAAGGAAGATGTTGGAGTTTGCAATAGGTAGATGTTTAAAAAAAATGTATTTTGAGGTAGTTAATTAAGTGGCGCAGGTGGTAGTGTTGTTGCTCAGCACCAAGTCATCTCGGGTTAGATTCCCGATGGGGCAGAAAGTCCTATAGCTGTGACCACTGAAAAGCAAACCTTCCTTCCTCTATTCAGCTCCTACTAATATCAATAACTCTAACTATTACTGACTACTTCTACTAACCCCTCCACGTGGGCCACGTTGTTGGTAAATCCAGCTGACCGACCCACCTACAATAACCTACCACCCAACTAATATATCAACATTAGATCAACATTAATGGTCGAAACGTCCGCATGATTGGAACAAATTCTGTTTTATTTGTTCAATATCCCTAATAGAGAAATAGTATTTATAAGAAGCCCAAATGAAGGATGTCCGAAACGTTGGCAAGTTAATTGAGTTTTCATCCTTCATTCTTAATCCTCTTGATACAATCCATATAATGTAAATAGTTAAGAATGACATAACTTAACGGAATTGTTCTTGTATTGGAGAGCTTCTCCCACCCCTGTCTCTTCTACTTCCCATTCATCGGGCCGAGTGAGGAAGCGCGTAGAGTCTTGGGAGCGTGGCCAATGGCCAATTGCCGCGTGCGGGAGGGAAGAGGGAAGCACGCTGCACCAGGAACGCGTGCGTTGTTCGGCGTGTTGCCAACGTATCAGCGCGCCTCGTCACTCGGCCAACGTTTGACGATTCTTGGCACCGGAGGAAGGACCTTCTTCCACCTCAGCGCGGACCGGAACTGTTTCAATAGGTCGCTACCTACAACACAAGTTCACCTACACTCACGAAACGAGATGTAAGTGTTAAATGCGCTGGCGCCTTAGACCGGTATTACACGGTCATATATCGATGATAAAAGATTTGTGATCAAAAATATGACTCTGTAAAGCACAAGCTTTGATCATAGTTCAACTCTGACCATATACGACATACGTTCTCATTGAGAGAACCTTTGATCATATTTTTCATCATAGATATGCCACAGACCGTGTAGTACCGGCTTTAGAGTTCGTGATCGGAATTGATGGAATGGCCTCTTGCTTACTTCCGGAGAGTACCACATAAATGACTATACCAATGTCTCAGAAACTTCCTTTTCTGCGTTCCGTTTCCGAACGAAACTATTCACACACATGACGTATCACACTTAGAAGTATTAAAAGATGTGTCGTCAATTTCCTATTTTTTCATCTTTCGCATTTTCCTTTCCGAGATAACAGCATGTAAGAATTATATTAAACAATAGCTACTTGACTTATTTATTTGAAACGGATGTTACTTGACTATTCGAGGTCTAACGAATGATAGCTCTGATGTGTCTAACTCGCTGGGTTAAACAATATTCGAAGGGCATTCTACATAAGTTACGCGATACTCCATTGTGAATTAGCGTGAACTCTTCATGACTACTCTGATGTCCTGTTCACTTTGAGTAATGCTAAAAATGAAACGGAGTTAAACTTGCCTACAACGAGCAGATGGGGGAAAGAAGTATCTGCCGTAAAAGAAAATAGTCTTTCTAAAAAAAAGTAAACGTTTAATTTATAGTACAGAACATCAATTTCTAGTTTAGCTATTATTATTTTAGTGACCTCCATGTAACGTAGACAATGCTCATAGATATTCGTACATCAATATCTGTTGTGTTACCCTTTTACTTTCTCATCTACGTATTGTAATCGTGAAAAAATTCGAAAACGAGATTTTTGCGGAAATATCCGTTTTGGTGACACCTGATTCCGAAAAAGTAGTTTTTGGCATAACGTCCGTCCGACTATGCGCAGCACTCCTGACCGAATGGTATTTTTTTTTTTCATTTTTCATATTTAGGGTAGAATCTAACATACGCACATGCTTTCAATTTTCTTTTTACTTGAACACAAAGGGCACTTCACATGAAAATCAAAGTACAGTTTTGAATATTTTTCAAGAACTGGTCCAACGATTTTGCTTAAATTTTCTGTACGTGAAGTAGAATTAGTATGCATTACATCCGCATTAGCGGTATTTCGCTTGAAAGTTTGATATAGACACAGTATTTCTATCTGCTACATTTACGCATTTGTTTACTGTTTGAAGAAGCGTGAGCAATATTTAGCAGTGTAAATGGACCAAGCAGACGTAGAATACACTGTTAGTAAATTGAAATGAAAGATATGATAATGATAAAATACATAGGACAGAAAACGCACTGCAAATACGAAAATACATAAATTTCTGTCTACAACGAAATTACATGTACACAACACTTTTACGATATTTATAAGACTGATACGTAGCTATTTGTTTTGAAATATTATTCTGAATGTTTATTTTACTCTCAAATTTCAAATATACGACAATAATAAGTTCATCTAGCGACTTTGAGCATGAACAGAGCACTGGAAAACGACCAAAATATAGAGGATCACGCCAGAAATGACCCTTTCTCTATAGAATTTTTTCACTCTATGCTGCAGACGGAGAAACGCATTTGATGCAAAGTATGTGCAATGGTTTTGCGCCACTAGTTTAGTTCTTAAGAAAAATTCGTTCGAATATGTATGAAATAATTTCTATGGAATTCTGTTCACCCCACTTTTTTAAAAAAGGAACTCTATGTGAACGTCAAGACTAGGTCGTATTTTTTCTTTCAAGCGGTGCAGGACCTTTTAGTTTACATCTTACATGTAACCCCATCCTGACCCGGGTTTTTCTCCGGTTTTCCTTCTTGTAGAGTTTTTATAGAGACTCGCTAGGTTCTTGCCTAGAGACGACATCAATTGAAATAATTATTAGCGAACTTAGTGTTGTTTAATAGTTACGAATTATCAACAATACTTTCCGAATGTTTTGTAGCTTGAATATAATACGTACTTGTGAAATGACTTTTCTATGTTTTATTAAATGCAATATTTGTTGGTGTTTGTTAATACTATATCACGCGTCGAACTATTTTTATTTTTGGAAGTGTGTCGGTATGTTAACTCCACCTCTGCCAGTACTACATTCTTACAGACACGCAAAATGACAAATTGTGGGAAATCAAATGCTGTCATAAAGAAAATTGAAAAATTAAGAAAGAAAGACGATAAAAAGTAATGGATACAAGATTATACGGAACTACATACTCAGCACGATACGATCAGTGGTGGCATGTCATACCTCTTTCATAGACTCAATACCATCCTCACGAAATTTCAGGAGATATTGTTTATCCTGTTGTTCATTATGCATTCATAGAAAAGGGAAACAATATAAAAGGAACCATATTAAGAGACCCCCGGAAATCAAACCCTGCATTCCTCGAAGTGAATTTAAAACTGCAATTAAATTTGTATAAATAAACTTATTGTCAAAAAAGCAGTTACAAACTGTGTATGATCACGTGGAGGACGATAAACTTATTTACTTGCCGGAAAGGAGCACGGGACCATCCCATCAATTCCGATCAAGGGATTTGACATTTCAGCACTTTACTCCTAAGTTAAGAATAAAAATAGTTTCACTACGTGTTATAATATTAATGGAATACCAACAAATTTGTATTAATAAAACTCAAAAACGTTATTTCTTAAGTGCGTATTATTATCAAACTGTAAACTATTCGGAAGATATTGTTTATAAATGTTAACTATTAAAAGAAATTTCCAGATAAATTATTTCAATGGTCTGTTTTTAAAATCCGTTTCTACCTGAAGGAAAACCGGAGAAAAACCGGGCCAGGATGAGTTTTTCCTCTACATACAATCAGGGTTCAAGTAATAGGACGAGTTAACAAATTTGAGTGCTGGTTGCGATGTCGTCCGGAGTCGCATTGGTCTGTCGGATCTCCTGGTCCTTGAGGTTTCGTGGCAAGTTGGCAGGGATTAGTGACGAGTTTCTTGGTATTACTCCAAGATAAGTCACAATTAAAAGAACATTCTCTTTCTTTATGTTCCATATCCGATGAACCTCAATTCCATTTTTTAAATTTTTGTCCACATTCATGTACAATGACGTTTATGTTTAAGGTTCTATTTACTTCCACATTAGCGTAGAAATGTTATTATCTAAGACTAGAACAACGTTTGTCCTATTTTCTGATGCCATCTTCATCTTTGCAGAACGCTTTCGAATTTTATTGCTTCTTCTATGCTTCATTATACCGTAGATGTATTTCAAGTGGCGCTGTCCGACTCATCTTAGCCCGCGGACCATTTTTACGCAGTTGATCGGAACGGCGCGGGATGGGGTTCGACGAATACGACTATTCGGTCGTATTTATTTGTTACGCGATATTTTGATTCTCATTAACAAATTTATATTATTTCAAGTGGAAGAAATTAATAGTATATTTCTTTATTTTTAAGTATTTTTAATATTTAGTATTATAATAAAATGTTTTCACTTGTGATGTCTGACGGAGTAATTGCGAACACCATTTTGCTATTTTCTCTCACCGAATATTCCACATCAAATATTAATTCTGGGAATAGATTTGTAACACTAAGTTGTGCCCCCCAACGTTTAATGAAAAATTTGATGTAAATATAATACAGTACGAGGGCCTTAAAAAAAATTTCGCGGACCGTCTACGCACCGCGCGCCTGAAGTAGGACAGCGCTGATTTAAAGGATAAACGGCAACCTACTCAAGGGGATACTCCGTTGTCAAATCGATTCATAATAATAACTGTAATTTATAATTGTAAATTATTATTAAAACGCTCTTCCGAATAGTGGAGTATAATAAACTAATTTACTCTCAGGAAGTACACAAGGGACCGCACCTTCAATTCTGACCAAAGTGCTGAAAGGAAGTAGCGGAATTAGCTTGCTGCGCACGGAGACAAAAACATGACAAGCGTCTCCACTCCCTCTATGATAGAAGTGTCATAAACTACAGTTTTTCATGTTTATTTGTACCCAAAAATCTTGCGAATGAACCTACGAACATTTTTCATCATCGTATTTATTAAATTTACGTCCCGTGATGGGAATGCGATAAGATGTTGTTTCTATTAGAATAGCATTAGTGTGTACGTCTATCTACGCCTTGCAATACACGACTGCGTGGTGGGATCAGATTCATTCACGTGCTCTGGATTGAATCTGTTTTTAAGTTAAAATTCACTTATTTAATATGTAGAATATTTCACTTGAAGGACGAAGTGCATTTTGATAACTTTACAATATTGACACCAGTGAATACGAATTAAACACTATTTGTGTATGAATTGAATGGTGCCTGATTTACTAAAAGATAAATTTTCAGTATAAATTGTCTTTTAATCGTTATATACTTCTATAGTCTTTTTACCGCATTTTTAACGGAGTTATTATGCGGTTCTTGTTACTTGATTTCCTGTTTCGTTCTTTGGGTTCCCGTGTAACTTCTCAATATATTCCGAATCTCATATATATTTCCAGTGCACTCGTTAAATTTATCACATCTCTCCTTTAACCGAATTAAATATGGTCCTTTGTGTGTTGAAATTTCCCCATCTTTTAGTGAATAAAGTAAGTAGTTTTTATTTTCCCTACGTACATGTACTGTCCCAATTTTCTTTATATTATTTTCTCCCCATCCTGGCCCGGGTTTTTCTCCGGTTTTCCTTGGGGTGGAGGCGGATTTCTTATACAGGTTCTCTAGGCTTTGTCTAGGGGCGTGTTTATTGTAACAATAAATCGTGAATTTAGTGTTATTTCAATTCTTATGATTTTTAAACACTATACTCAGAATAATCTATAGTTCGTTAATAATTTGTACATATAATTTTTTTGCATTAAATTACAAACATATTGACATTCTATTGGTATTATAACACGTAGCTAACTTTTTATCTTATCTAGGAACTTTTGCTGAATTTTTTTTTGAATCCGCCTCTGCCTTAGGGCCCTTGATTGGAATTGATGGGATGGTCCCTTGCTTGCTTCCGGAGAGTAAATTAGTTTATTTTCCTCCACGTGGTCATACGCAGTTTGTACTGTTTTTTGACAAATTTATTATTATTATAGGTCCCAACATTCCATCTCCAGGGTCAAACAATTTTCTCGTCTTCCTTCTGTGTCATGTACGTCACGTATGCAAGTATAAGCATTGCGTCCTTTCGTCGATCTGTCCCACCGGATTTGCCACGCACTAAACAGCCTTTTCGTCAAGTTAGACCCAGCACCTTTTTCTTCGGTCCGTATTATTTTATAGTTAAATTGAAATTATTAAACCGACTTTTTTTGTAGACAATTGTTTAATGTTATATGCCACAACGTTTCATCAGTAGATAGCTGCCATCGTCAGGTGAACGTATGTGAACATATAAACAAATGTGTTTGATTTATCATGGTAACAAGTATAAAACAAATTAACCACGCATACAAATAATACCTACATAGAAAATAAAATGAAAAAACAAACCAGCAAAGCAGAAAATCTTTGTAAACAACTATAAATTTTGTATAAGTTGTTGCATATAGTAATAAATAATTGACTACAAAAATGTCGATTTAATAATTTCAATTTAATTACGATTGTGGACGTGTATAATGTCAATACGGATTATTCCGTAGTAATACCGAGAAATGTATGAGAAAGTATGTGGTTGGTTTGGCACCTTCTATCTCGTGTTTTCTGCGGGATGAAATAACTCATACCGGTTGCTCCATCGCGCAGAGTGGAGACCGCGTCGCAGCATCCGGTGAGTAAACTCAATCTCGAACCTCAGGTTGTTTACGGAAGCCCGCTATCTCTTTCGGCGCCAGAGAGATGCCGCCGCTCCCGCGCGTTATCATCCAGCTCTTGCGTGTCAGAGCGTTTGATACGATTATTTAACCTTTCACTGTACCAGGAGCGGTGTGACTCTTCCTATTTATGACTGATCGTGATATTACCTTAACTGGTGTTATTATGTTTTTATTTCTCGTTCATTAACGTCGTGTCCTTTCTTTGGCCTTCATGATAATAAAAATACTCCAGCTTCAAATTCTTTTTGCAAATGTCTCAGAAAATTTTCGTGTAGACAGCTATTTTTTTGGTTTGGCGACTCTAAACTCTTCATTAACTTTTGAAATTCTTTGATCCTAGATCATTCTTTGGTTTACCTGTAAAATGTTTTTTTTATCTAGTTTTAACAATTCTGATGATATTACAGGGTGCTTGAGGCATTATAATATTTATTTACAGGTAAAATCGTACTTAGAAGTAGCGAATTAAATTATTTGACATCAATTTTCTGGAAAAACATTGCGAGATAAAATTAACACATAAATAATGCTGAGAACTAACACAACAATTGATGTGTTTTAAAATAATGATTATAATAAAACAAATTTTCAATGCTTTATTATAAAATATTACCATCTATTCCTCTACTGACACTGTCGGGTAATCTTGTTAATTGTCCTATTTCACAAATGAATTGTTCAATTCGTTCGTATAATACGAGTATTTTGTTCTGCAATCCCTACTTTCCTACTAATATATAAATGCGTAACGCGAAAACGTGTCTGTCTGTTTGTTTCTTGGTCAGGACTAAATTACCGAACCGATCGTGATAATTTGTCAAGGAGATAATTTATATGTCCAGGATGAACATGGGCCAACTTTTATTTATTAAATGTGTGATAAGAAACGTAGAATTGGTTTTTGACAATAAATGTCGCTAAAATCGAGAAAAAAAGAAAGATATATTGGCTTACGCTGCCTAAACGGCTGGTGATAGGTAACAACTATGAATAGCAATATTGTTTGACTCTTAGAGATCTANGACTCATAGAGATCTATAAAAAAGTCCGGGACAGCATACGTCTATCTACAAAAATTAACCTAATATATCGATAAAACGTTTTTAATAATAGAAGTGTTAAAATACTGTAATTTAAGAAAGAAAAATCAGTCATCAAATAGACTATTGTTTTGTGCATTTAACAAAGATAAAAAAACGTCATTAAATCGTAAAATTTCGACGAATAGTTTAGATTTTATAAGAATTTTAATGAAATGGTTCGGCCGAGTCAGGTCTCCGACGCGAAATTTTGACGGGCGCGGCTCCTGCGAAATAGTGTAGTGTATTAAATTTGTATTATTATGAGTTTGAAAAATTATGATGCTATACATGTTTTTAAAAGCATTAAGTAAAAGTATTTTTATCTTACAGTATAGGTCTTTACTTTTTTCCTAAGTAATAGATGATTAGTATGAAAAATATCCCTGGCAAAGTCGGGTAACACTTGTAGTCTATATTTCTGGTGTATCTTTCACGGTTCCTGTTTCCCCGTGATCTCGTCCGAAAATTTCCTTCTTTACCCGTAAAATGGTTGTTGAACTTGAAGTGCTTTGTGGTAAATATTGTCAGATGGAATTGTGTAGCGGTCAACGCCCCTTCGATCAGAGCTGGTGATCCCGGGTTCGATTTCTAGCTTCGTCGTCATTTTCAAATGGCCGTTGTTATCACATCCACGTTTAGGTTCGCGGAAAGAATTCATGCGTGTTCATGTTATGTGTCGCCAATACCCTGGAAAACCCTCTCATTACTCGACAAAGGAATTTTCCGAGCAGGAAGTTCGCCGAGTACGAAAAAGTCACCCACTATCTCGTGCCGAGTAGCCGCTTCTCCATTTATGCCAGTGTTATCGGGTGCAGTTGATGTGCTTGCTTCTGGAACATTCAATCTACACGGTCGTCACCCCTTGAAGCAACAAGGGCATGATTACTAGCGATTCCCGTTAGTGAAGCTGTTATCAGCTTGCTTCCAAGCGTAATAAATCCTTATCCCAACAGATGCAAAAGAATCAATAGCAAAAGCGCGATAGGCCTATGAGTCGGTTTTGATATTTTTGTTTTCTTTAATAAATTTTATTTTGTTATGAACGTGGCTAGTATTTTGTCCTTTGTTGATAATTACCTGTGCACTATTTCTAAAATTTTATTTGCTTTTAAGTTTTGACATTATGAGGGTAAAAAAAATCCACAATTTTTTGGTTTAAGTTCGTTTTTAGATTGATTAATCTGTGCGTATGAATTGCGGACTTACAAATTTTATTAGTTTACCTATGGTCCCTGGGATTTTCTGTTAATGTTCACATAAGTTTCATCACTTATTTTTCTGAGATAAAAATGTATAATTTTCTCCGAGAAAAGAAAATCTCAAGAGTGACGTAGTTGAAACGTTTTATTAATCATGGCATTGTAGTAGTATTATTCGTTCTGCGTTTTTCATGGCATGATTGCTTTGTACTACTAATGCATATGGTATATTTATGTTTAGGGTTTTCCTTGTTGTCTTTAAATTATTATTATTTATTATTATTATTTATTATTACCATGGCACTACAGCCCTTTGCGGGCCTTGGCCGTCGTGGAGGGTAGAGCTCCGCGATTTTCTTGACCCCGGTACTAGAAGGAGGAGGAGATGTGGTCAGCATCTCGCTCCGGCCGGCTTTTGGGTCCCAGGATAGATCCTGGTACTCATTTGATAGCAGGCTGAGTAGGCCTGGGAGCCAGTCTGGATGTTGAGGTGTAATGAAAATCACCACCTCACCGGGGTTTGAACCCCAGCCATCCAGTCAGCAGCTCAGTGCTCTATGAGAGAATTAAATCGTCTTGGTTTGTGTTCTTTTTTATTCCTGGAAGTTTGTGATTAGTAACTGCTCTTTCTTCCTATTCGTGCGAAATGATTTCGTTTCCATGGTAACACGAAATCGTGCATCAACATATGAGCCCCCTTATCTTTCGCGGGAAGTGTGTACTGTTTACATCGGTACACATCATCAACTTGTTACATTAGGAACATTCTAGGACCTTACTTCTATTTTGCTTATCTTTCTGAGATAAAAAATCTGGCTTCACCTTTACTAATTAATTGTTTTTGCCTTTCGGAAAACTCTCATAATTATTCAGATTTGGCATAAAAAAACTTTAAACAGTTCATAATTTTTATTCCTTGCGATTTTTATTAATAATTATTTTTTCCTCAAAAAAATTGCTATAAAGACATTTCAATACATTTTGTAAATTACCTAGTTTTGGTTTGGTGAACTAGGTACATGTTTTTTGAAAGTGTGGATCTCAGAAGTTTAGGTAATTAAGAAGCATACTAAACTTGAATTTCGTATAACTTGGATTATTTCTTACAACGATTCGTGAGGTTCAAATCCCCCCTTTCAAAGAGAATTAGCAAAAAAATTTAATGTCCCTTTTCAATACGTTTGTGGATTGCATTTTATAAACCATGGTTACGGTAATTTTTAAATGGTCGAAAGATCTCCATTGGTTCTTGATTTCTTACTATTTCAAACGAATTATCAAAATTTCACAGAATTTGATCCATAAGAAATGCATCTATTCTTTGTGTTTACGGGGAAACTACTGTGACGACCCCCCAAGAAACTTACATCTAATAAGTACGTGTTTGGCAAACACGGGACCCCGAGCTGAGTCTGGCATTACTTCCACTTACTTTTGCAAGGCTCCTTCCTTTCTCTTTCCTGACCTTCCTTGGTCACCTCTTCTTCTTTTCGATCCCGATGCTATTAGGGCGAGGGTATCTTTCATTTTCCTCGTTCTTCTTCTTGTTTTTTTAATGTTTTAAGTAAAGAGTTGAGATATGTTGGGATTTGAGTTTTGAGTTGTAATTCAGGACGGTTTTTAGTGGGTATGGCTGAGTTATTCGGCGAGTCCCACACGCGGGGAGAGTCACGTTGGCTCTCCCTAGTACGTAACTGCATTTTCCCTACCTGTACAAGTTTTAGGAGCTCTAATGACCTCGATGTTGACGAGCCCTAAAGCGCCACAAAAAATACTGTGACGATCTAGATTTTGTAAGGAAGTTAGGAGACAAATATATCAGTTATGATTTACGATGTGTGATACTAAAAAGTAAATCGAGAAAATAAAGTTGTTTCAATTCTCTTTGAGCTAACTATAAGTTCATTTCCGCTCATTTGAGAGTATTCATCTACATCGTTTTTGCTGAATTCAAGTTTTTATAATACAGTGGATCCTCTTTAACTGGAACTGCAAGGGAAAGGTCATACGTTTCGAGTTAACGAGTTTTCGAGTTATAGAGAACTTCGAGATAAGGAGTTTTTAACGTTATCAATTTCGACTTGTAAAGTCATATGTTATTCAAGTTATAGAGTCATGGGAAAATAAAAATTCGACTTATACAGATTTATTTCACTATATTTGTATTGTGCATAATTACATGTATAAAGATTATTTTATGGTAAAGGAACAACTTGAAAATATGCACATATTAAAAGAAATCTGTAATTTTCTTTTGAGTGAAGGAATTAACACAATCGACAATTCAATTGTATTTTCGATTGCAAACAGTGCACTAAATATATTGTCCTCAAAGAAAGTACATCTTTCAACAAAAGTACGAAATCATCAACGAAACTATTGCTTAGAGTTAAAGAGTTGCGAAAAGAATTTCGATTTACAGAGGCCGCAAAATTTTCATAGAGTCGGCTAGATTTGTAGTTCGAGTTAGAGAGCGTGATATGTATGAATAGGACATCATAGGGAAATCATATTCAGTTCGAGTTATAGCGTCTAAATAGTTCGAGTTTTTAGGGTTTTTAGGGTTCAACGGAAGGGAATGGCTAATTTCTTCGTCTTAGAGAGGATTTCGAGTTAACGGGTTTCGCGTTAAAGAGGCTCCACTGTGTTACAAATGTTTTAGAAAAAAAATTTCGTCTGAAAAGGCTTATTAGTATTTTATGATTTGAAGGGACGTCGGTAGTGTAGAGACATTGTGCCCATGTGAGCAGAGAAGACCATAATTTATGGCTAGTGCTGTATTTTTTTATACCTGTGCGACGAGAGAGAGGTGCCTCCTAAAATTACGAAAGACAATCTGGGTTCACGCGAGCCCCGTTTAAAACGAGGGTGGGCCACTGGTTGGGAGGGGGAGACGATAGACGCGTCTGTACAAGTGGCTTCCGATACGATGCTGACGGTGGTGCACGGTGACGCCAAGTGACCAGGGACCGTATTTCGGAAGAGGCACTGTTCACCTCGTCGAGGAACAAGTTAGAGACCGCTTCTTGACTGACCCGCAAGAGACTTTCCTCTCGATTTTCAAGAAGCATTGAAAGTTAACCTTCATCCTTCGTCTACAACCTCAAATTATTTCTGTGATAGCTCGGTACCCCGTCGCAAAAATAACTGTATTTGAATAGTGGCTTAATTGTACTCTGCGTAGGGAGTCCCAAGAATTCTTTAGTCATTTTGGAAAAGAATACTATCTTGTAATTCACTTATTATTTTGGAACAATTTAAGTCAGCGCTGTCCAACAAGCGGCCGGTGAAACGTTTTTACGGCCCTCGATTTATAGTCCATTTTACATCANTTTTCATTAAAAGTTGGGGGGCACAACTTTGTGTTAAAAATCTATACTCTTAGAAGTAATATTAGACGTCGGGAGAAAAAAAATGTGTTGGGAGTTACCTCGTCACAGATTACGACATAAAAACATTTTATTATAATACTAAATTTGATACATATATATTTAAATAAATAAATATACTATTTAATTTTTCCAATTTGAAATAATATAAATTTATTGATGAGAATCAAAATATGGCGACCCGTGGCGTAGTGCCTAGCGTACTCGCGTTCTACCTCTGGTGATGCCGGTTCAAATCCTGTCAGATCCTAGTAGAATTCGTGGTGGTGGACGAAGCGGTGTTCGCGGCAGGTTTTCTCGGAGCACTCCCGTTTCCCCTGCCTANCACTCATCATCAATCATCCCCATCTCATTTGCACATCAACTCTCATCATCATGGCTTCTTAAAGCCAGAGCGCCAGAGTAAACGGCGATGGAACACTGCCTTGAGTAGTCTCCCCATCGATATGTCGAACGAATACATACATTCATAAAATATTGCGTTTCAAATAATGACCGATTAGATTAGATCACTGGATGGGTAACATCTTGACGAACCCCATTGACCCGCGCTCTAAGATACGTTGGAAAGCGCTGATTAAAGTCATTATTATTATTTTCTTTTTTGCAGTGTTATCGTTCATATATTTTGTGGACTTCAATACAGAGAGTACAATAATTACGTCGATGCCGGGCGCACTCGCTTATTTCGGGCGAAATTGTCGGTCCCGTTGTGCCGCCCCCGCAACCTCCACCGCGTGGACGCCGCTGACGACACCCAAAATAACGACGCCTTAGCGCCCTGCGTCTCTCGCGTCGCGACGGCCCGTCGGTGCGCCTCGAGCGCTCGTCTGGACTGTGCTCTGGATCAGGCGATCTTCTCTCGATGATTTCATTAATAAATAAATATAAATAAGTTTATTGTCAAAAAAGCAGTACAAACTGCTTATGACCCCGTGGAGGTCAATGAACTAATTTACTCTCCTGAAGCAAGCGAGGGACCATCCCATCAATTCCGATCAAGGGCCTTAAGGCAGAGGCGGGTTAAAAAATTTCAGCCAAAATTCCTAGATAATATAAAAAGTTAGCTACGTGTTATAATACATATATAATGTCAATATGTTTGTATTTAACACAAAAAATATTTCATAAGTACGTATTATTATCGAACTATAGATTATTCGGAAAGTAGTGTTTATAAATCGCAAATTTTGAAAAGGCATTGTGAGCTGATAACCATTGTTTTTCTACTAAGAAATGAAAGTATCATGCTTTTGCTTTTTCTCAAAAACAGAATTTTTGGAAATTCCTTTTTTAAAGCGATACTTTTTAAATATTCGATTGGGACGACACATGATTTTTCGAATTTCCGATATACTTCCGAACTAAGGACGTATCATCACGGCATTTGTGTGTAAACGTGCTCTCCATGTGTATTCTAAATTATAACGGTTTTATCGGTAGTATAACAGAAACTACCAAGCAACGCCGGTTTACATGAGTCAAGTGAAGGCGACACAAAAAAGAGTGATTTGCAAAACAATTTAGACGACGGAATGCGAATGAGAACGTTTGCTGACTCACCTCATTAAACCAAGGTGTGGTGGCACATGATGGAATCGGTCTTTTGTTGTATTGTGTGTATTTTTTAAATAATGTGGGTGATTAAGGAAAACTAGTTAGTAAAAAGGAGGATGCGGATGTAACCGCATGTGTAATGCTTACTCCCGTGGCCAGACAATGTGTAGAATAAATAGCATTACTGTTAAAAACAATTAGGAAAGGAAAGATATTATGAATATCTGAAGGAAACTAATAAAAATAATAAAACAGGAATTCTGAAACCCAACGAAAATGTAATGATTGCAAGGGAAATTCGTAAATATTAGTCGTTATAACGATTGAGATGCTATTACGATGTTATAACGAGGGTTGGGGAATCGAAAAGATGCTAAAATAAGGTAAAAAAAAGACAAAAAGGTACTGATTTTAACTAATTCAAGAAATCATCTTTCTCCCATTCTAGTTCATGTCGTTACGAACAAGTGTATCAAACCATCACTTGAAGGAAAAAATAGGAAGCTGTTGTATTAAAGACATTTACGTTTTTAAACACGTCTGTTTGTAATAGATAGAACGTCTTTGTAGATACCGAAACTTCTTTCGACCTGTGATTTCTGTCACTGAAAACAGTGCTTTCAGTCCTCGTTTACTGAAAGTACATAAGCTTACTAGTCGCACGTTCGCTGGAAACTGAGGAGACATTAATTAAAGAAAGTTAATGATTCGGAACCATGTTCGAATAAAAGGAATGAATTGTTCTCGTCCTGTGTCTAATAAGTGATAAACTGCGCTCTAGAAGTTTTGCAAAGCTACAGTCAAAGTAGAAAAGAGGATTATGGGTACAGTTGGGTGGGTTGGGGGAGGATATAGGTCTCATGAAAGGGAAAAAGATGCTTTTAAAACCTTTTTTTCTCATACAGAGACAAAATTTCCCACAGTTGTATCTTTTCGAAGAGTTTTAATTAGCTGTAAGAGAAAAAAGTGTGTACCTAATTCCAGTGGCGGATCCAGACCGTAATCAAGGAGGAGGGAAGGCTAACTGGAGAGCATTTTTGTTTAAAAATTATGGTTTTACAACACAAATTTTATAACTATTACCTATGAATATAATGCATCAAATGAATAATTAACAATCTGGTATTATTAATAACAACAATTATTTATTAAAGTTTTTAATGTGGTATTAATTTTATTAATCGGGTATTAATAACAATAACAATTATATTATTAATAACAATTATAAATAATTACAATTAATAATGTAACACTTTTCAAAGTATGCCATTTATCAATTTCAATTTTATCTGTTTAGAGTTCAGGTCCAACGGGGGGGGGGCTATTGCCACCCTCCTAATCCGCCACTGCCTAATTCTAACAGTGACATAACTATTTGTGAATGGTGTAAGAATATCTTAGAATAATTGTGGAAGATATTCGAGTTTAGAAGTCTGACTCATGAACACGTATATCAGCGCTGGTGGCCGTGAGTCTCACTTCTGGCGCAGTCGTTTTGTGTCGACCGCGACGGGAGGTTAATCGACTCGATCTGGTGAATTGCACGCTAATTGCTTAGCAGTTGTTTCGTCGTGCAATGCCTTCCAGATGGGCGATGTGGGACACTGGAGTGGGCACGTGCTGCGTAAGTGGCGCCCACCTTAGCTTCAAATTGTATTACCTTGATGGATGATTCCGCGTGGTTACTGCGAAGACACTAAGCCCGCGTTGGTGCTTTGATAATAATACTTCCTGTGGTAAGATGTGTCATCAGACTACAAATATGCATGATGATATCGTTAAAAATACGTATGATCTAAAGTATAGAAAAGAAATTATGACATGTTATATATTTTGTTGTGAAATACATAATTGAATTCGTATATTTCTTTCGTGTAACCCTACACGTGGAGAAGATATGTGATAACTTTCGGTCAGGTGAAAATGGCGACGACCCGGGAATCGAACCCGCATCCTGCTTTGATCGCAGAGGAGTTATCCACTACACCACCCGTTCGTCTTCTACTATGGTACTCCATTTCCACCCAGACCTAAACCCCAGAACACCTGGGGATGCGTCTGAGGTCTTCCGGGGTTTAGGTCTGGGTGGAAATGGAGTACAATTGTAGATGACGAACGGGTGGTGTAGTGGATAACTCCTCTGCGATCAAAGCAGGATGCGGGTTCGATTCCCGGGTCGTCGCCATTTTCACCTGACAAAAACAATTGAATTAATTGTTTAAAAAATAAGACAAGTAGTGTAATATATAACGAGTAAATGCTACGAGTATGTCCAAGTAGTTTTTCATTATAGGTCGAAAATTAATTTCGAAATTGCACTTTTGTGAGTGCTATTTTGTTGGTCGTTTTGTATACGTATCTTGGGTGGTCGACTTGTGACATTGGTTTTACCAGACTCTGCACTGATGTATTACCACGCTAAACTATATTTTTAGTGAAGAAAACAGAGGAATGAATACATAATACATGGAAAAGAAATGAAGGACCATCATCGCTGGTTACGTATCATTGCCAACCACTGTTCTCTGTAATCGCGCGGAACTGTGTTACTGCTATGAAGCATACGCTATACGCAGTAAAGTGATAAGATTACATACCAGTGCCGCCAGCCTTGACCATTTCGCTTGAAATTTCACAATAACACGTAGAGGATCACTATCGGATCATACTTTTATGTTCAAGGAAATATGTCTTCAGAGGACACGCTTTGAAGTGGAGAAAGCTAGTCACATGAGTGAAGTAGGTGCGAATAAGCTAATTTGCAATAATTATTAAATACATCCTCAAATTTTCTTTAAAAAAATATGATATATGTAAATTATTTTTGAGCTACTCTCCTTTATTAATATTTTTATGTGAATTTCAAAATGACTTGTTCAAAACTTCTCGATATCGAATGGATAGAGAATATTGAAGAAACTCAACTAATTTTGTATGAGAAATTATTCTTACGGGAGTTTTGTAAAATTCTCGTGCGCGGTAGAGAAAGTTCTTACAATTAACGGAGTAAAATAATTATGCATTACTGAACAAATTGTAACCTGAATAAATTTAAAAATAAACAAATGTCAATGGTCGTAGATTTCTGCCAGTATATCTACAGAAAAAAATGTAAACCAAAGATATTATATGGAAAAGTGATTGACTTTGGGAAAGAAATCACTTGTATAAAGTGGCGTTGGAATGGCAAAATCTTTTCATTTACATTTTTTTAATTCATCGGATTATTAACATATGTCCTTACTTGTTTCTTGTGGCGATAAAAGTGTGTAATTTAGGTAGCGAACATGCTTTACAATAAAAATTCATTGTATCATAATACATGCAAGCCCGTAGTCAGGGACATGGAGCTCGGAGATCCCCGCCACCTCGCCGAAATTATTTTGAATATCTTATAAAGTAATCCGTATAAAATGTTGTTCATTTACGATTATTTAATTAATTAATTGTAGAAATTATTATAAATAATTAAACTTATCAAAATATTTTGAGGATTAAATATTTTAAGGTTAAATCGATTAATTTTTGACGAGAATTCTTGGTGCTACGGATCCGAATATATTTGCTAAGTATTACTATCTGTAAAGAACGAGTAGTTTCTCAGATGAAATGAGTTATAATCGCCGCCGCACCGGGTCAAGCCATTGTTACTCCTTGTCATGAACGTAGGAGTACGTCAGTTGTCCGAAGGATGAGCCCCGATGCAGCCCCGTCATCGTCTTCAACTCCTCGCAGCAGACAGGAACAGAAGGAGCCCATTTGCGCGCTTAATCTTTGTGATGGGTGGGTGACGCGTCCCGTCAATTGCGGCTGCCCCATTCCCTCACCCCTCCTTCCCCCCACTCCTCCCCTCTTCACAATCTAAACTGCCCCTCCGCCAACATCGCTGTCGTAGCTCCGTGGGAGGTCTTCTTGTTTTTAAGTACTACCGCCGCCGCCACCGTACACACTCAAGAGCTGGAGGGAAAAATTTCCGCCTTCTCCCCCGCTCCAAATTCAGTCTTGGACACGTCGCTTCTTCCTACTAAAATCGATGTCAAGGTCGCTATTTCTTCTAACGAATTAATATATCTCGAACAAAATTAATGTAAACGCAAATAAATATAATATTAGTCTCTCTTTATAACGATTCTCTGGATAATGATAGTCTCTCTATAACGATGAAATCAACCTTGGTTGTTTTTCTTGCCATAATAGTATTTATTCTTTCTTTATACCGGTATTGCTCTCTCTTTATAACGATGGTATTTCAGTGGTCCTAGTGAAGTCTGTGCTTTGGAAGGGGAAAAGGATGCAAACTAGGATGACGGACTTCCTCCATTCATGTAAATAAAATATGCAGATACAACAGAGAATGTGAAAATAGCATTTTTAAATTTAATGGGGGTTAATTATTTTAATATTTTATGTAGTATATATTTGTTTATCAGATTAATTTATTTCTTAAATGTATTACATCAAATTTTGGTTTTTATAACGATCTCTCTCTATAACGATGAAAATGTCCCGCTACTTGTGTATCGTTATAGAGAGAGGATTGTATTTCCTATTATTGTCAGAAAAGACTCACGGGATTGCTAGAGAATTTTGAGCAGGAGGAGAGGGGGCAGATCTAGCCTTATAAACAAAAATTTCATCTCTCTAGTAATTACGACTGGCCTGACAAAGTTTCTACAGCTCGTGGAGCATGAAATGAATTTATCGACTGGTGTACGCTGTAGACGGTTATCTTACGAAATACTGGAGTAGCGGCGATATTGCAACGCGTACTAGATTTTAAAAGAGATATTACGAATTAATAAAACGCATGTTATATTAGCACGTGTTTGTTGACCTGATGTTTGACTAAGTAGAATGGCCTTTCTAGTTTTTTTGAGGGGGGCTAGATAAGGGAAGAAAAAACGGGGGTAGTAAGCTCGGACAGAGTACCGAACGATAAAATTACTGGACAAGTCGCCATTGTACTAGGGATGAGCAAATTAATCTCGATTAATACAACAATCGATTATTTCATAAGATTAAGCGAAGAAAATGTTCAGACCAATTCAATTTTACGATTATTTGGTCCTATTTAATATTTCTGTAATGCATTAAAAAATTTCTTGTCAATTTACTCGGGGTAAACTTGAGAAAATAAAAACATAGTACATTATGAACCTATTCTTCTTAATAGCACTTATTATTCGAAATTATTATTAAGATATTTAATTAAGTGTTATTAGGACGATGATTTTATGTTCAATAAAGTGTGATGATTCTTCATATACAAATACCACGTTGGCACCACGTATAATCATAAGAAGAAGAAAATCATCAAGTTCCTTATAAATATTTGAGAGATAATAATATTTCAACATTTTATTTAATTTTCGTACGATTATTACAAGCTACCAATCAATAGTTCAAAGGATGAATTAAAATTACTGTGAAATATTGAACCATTAACGTGTTGATCGAATTATTTACAGTAGCTAGTTGATAAATAATAATCGCTCAATCCAATTAATCGATTGCCGATTGATGGAAATATTTTTGACAATCGCCCTTTAAACGATACTTCATAGCGACTACGAAGCCAGACCTACCTCAAGACCCCGCCGATTCGCGCGCGAAGTACTTTTGACCTCCGCGTTGGCGTGATGCGCGGGAGTAGTGTGGGTGGAGGGGTTGCTGGCAACGACCTTCGGAAGTGATGCGCATCTGTTGCAACCTTGCACCGCCGCCGCGTCGTCCTGTTGAGCTGCTCGCTCGCTCGGTCGGTCGGTCACCGGTTATCGAGTGGCCTACTCCCGATGCCCCAGGGACGCCCCATTTGTATGGCAATAGCGGCCACCCGCACTAGCGTTCTTGGGCCGATGACCTTTCGCGTTGTCACCACTGTACCAACTATACTCGAAATCACGTTTCTTTGATTCCAGAAAATTTAACTTGAGAAGAAGAAAAACATGAACGGAAACGCACTGTGTTTATTAGTTTGTTGTATATTATTCGCAGTAAATTACTTGATTGTCCTCAACATGGCCATAGGCAGTTTGTAACAGTTCTCTCGACCACAAATTATTAATTAATTAATTTTTTTGTCAATCTAACTGGCTTGTTGTTGGTACAGAGCCTGTACTCAATGTAGCCAACGCTTTTACTTCGCCATCGTCCATAAGAGTAATAATATTTGTACCTCGCGTTATGTTGGCAGGACATTCGAATTTGTCGAAACTTAAATCCATGGCCAATATCGGCCACCAATTCAATTCAATTGCTTTTGTGGCGCTGTTCTGAACTTCCTGCAACGAGCGTGCGCAACGAATATAATCTTGTCTTTGCTAGTTGTGTTATTAACTTGCATATCTTTACAGCAAATAGTTGCTTTCGTGACTACTATTAATATTTATTAGGATATAACGAATTCTTTGTGGCCACGCTTTCCTTGAAATTTTTCTAGCACGATGTAGCAGGTCGCTTTATCCTCACATATTCAGCTGATGAGGCATTGTGGACCGCTACCAACACGCGAGTGTGTTTCAAAGATTTGTTTCGTGGAGGTTGGCAATTTGTTGAAGGCAGCCATATTGAGTAATTTTAGGCGAAGTATCGTGACTTTGAGTATATTTCATGCACTCGCTGAATACGAGACTCCAGAACATTAAGACGAAGATTACTAAAAACGAATCACTGCAACATTTCTCATTAACTCCAAGAATAAATAAACATGTTAGAAATAAAACGTTTGATCAAATAGAAAAGGGGTGCTGAAAAAGTTATACATATAACCCTATTTAAAAGATAACCATGAGGCGCAAAAGAGCTTTACACCATGCTTCAATATAAATGTGTCTTCCCCATAACATTTTGAACGACAAAATTTTGTTTAATTCCGAAAACTTCCTACAAATTATTTGTATTAATTTCTTTGGAGTTCATTCCGCTAATCATTAGTTATTATTTTTTTAAATTTCTAATACATTTCTATTCTTGTCAATCAACACACCCGACTTCATTGTCTGTGCCGGAAAAGTAAAAATTTAATTAATTTGCCTTCGGCGTATCTGTCCATTACAGCGCATCCAACTGGCGACCCGCAAAAAGATTTTTCATGACCCGAGAGTTGTAGTACATTTTACATTAAATTTTTCATCAAATGTTAGGAGGCACAACTGTGTTATAAATCAATGCTGTCAGAATTAATATTTGACGTGGCATGTCCGGTGCGAGAAAATAGAAAATAGTGTAGAAAATTACACCGTCATACATTAAAATGTAACATATTATAATACCAAATATTAAAAATACTTTTTAAAAATAAATAAATAATCTAATTATTTTTTCCAGCTTGAATCGATATAAAATTGTAGATAAGAATCAAAGTATCGCGTTACACATAAATAAATTCCATCAGTTTTATTTGTCGGGCAACATTTTGCCAAACTCAATACCGTACCAGCCCGATCGATAGGAATTATATTTTTTTTAAACTTCCTGCGGGCTAAGAGAAGTTGGATAGCGCTGGTCAAAAAAATCGATTTAGTAAGTCCGCAGTGTTGAAGTACGAAACAACTCCCAGACACCAGCAGAATGACTCGTCAATTAGGCGCGAACAGAGCGATACGCGGTGCATCAAGCAGCGGAGACTGCAATGCGCGGCCGGACCATTAACCACAACTCGACGATAAGCGATCTCAAAGAGAACATTGCCTACACAGGCGTCGCCAAAGGACACACAAGATGAAGAGGTAGGAGCAATATGATTCTGCAGGGTGGTCATCATTTTTCTATAACAAATTTCCCTCACTCTTCCAGCTTTTCCTTAACTCTTTTGCAAATTAGTTTTCAAGTTAACGTACGTACAACTCTTACTGAGCGGGGACAATATCCGAATTGCTAATTGAAATAATTATCAAAATTGCAACAAAAACAGTACATACGAATGTCACGCTCAACACAAATTAAACTTTTACTTTTCATTCAAGGTTTTTGAGTTTAAAATGTGTCTTTCTATGTACATAAATTCAATTAGCAGTAAGCGACAATCTATCTCCAATATTTTTATATTCAGGAGACTTTTTCGAATAAACCAATATCTAATACAAATCTACGAGGGAAAGTAGGGTGAAGGCAACAGAGAGTAAAGCTCCGTAATTGCTAGGCCTCGGCACTGGGAGAAGATACACTTATATTGATCATTCAACAGGATTTTGCTGCACATAGCGTAAACCTGGGAGTAAGTCTGGATGATGAAAAATCCCCAACTCCACCACTCCAGCCAGCATTTCAGCGGTCTACACACTAATTAACCAGGATAAAAATGTAACTGCCCAAAATTTCAATTTTATGAGTAACATAAGTTGATCGATTTTCGATACGCGCTCGCAGTTGAGACCAGCACAAGTCCTCAAGGTTATACCTATCGCCCCCTCCTCCCAAGGCATACTCTGAACGAAAACAAGAGCAACACACACCCAGTTTAAAAAATGATAAACTCCAATCAGATAAACATCGAAGCAGGACCACGCCCCCGTCGTATCTTTCTGCTGCAGAGATAAATACAGTCCGATTACAATCAGAGAAGATGAATCGTCAATACTGAGAGAACATAACGCTAAATTAACAAGAGAGCATTAACAGAATGCTGAGTCAACATAAGCGATCGCCTGCCTCTTCAAGTGGGCTCGAAGCCAACGCAGGCTTCCGTGTCTGGAAAGGTTTTCGGAAACGTCCATAAACAGATTGTGATATAAAAAAATTGGTCCGTACAGTTGCGCATTATGTATTACATCACTTACTGGGCAATCTTTACAATAAAAATTGAATCATTTTGACTGAAACAGTGACAACTCGCTTAGCTTGTTTCTGAATCCTATTTGTAATGCTGAACTGTTTTATCCCAAACGATTCAACGCAAAAGGGAATAATGCGTTCGAATATGAAAACTATATCAATAATTACCGGGGTTCGTATTTTGCATATTCTTTTCATGACTTTCTACAGCTTTGAGGAATTAATAGCTAGGAATTTGTAGGGCCAAATTAATTTAATAGAATATCTAAANAATTAATAGCTAGGAATTTGTAGGGCCAAATTAATTTAATAGAATATATAAAAGAATATTTTGAAGATTTTTGTTTTCATATAAAAACATATAAACTTTTGTTTGAACCCCGTAAGATTTAGGTTAAGCTACTGAAATCACTTGACATCTACATGTTTATATTTCAAATACGGCTTCTACTTAATAAACCAACACAGTGTACACATCGTATAAACAATAATACTTCTCAGTGATATGACTAACGTGGAGCCTTGATTGGAAGACAAATTGATTGTTCAGAATAGAAGGCACGACTAAGAAACAATCTCATGTAAAAGTGGAAAGGTCCTCCTCCTCCATCAGCCGGTCGGCGAGGGCAGTGAGCATGCGAATGAAGGAGAAGAGCGTATAAGGCGGGTTTCCGAGAACGGAGTGCAACCGACGCCATCCCGGAAGACGCGCAACGTCGAGGAGACAGTAGCGCGCATGCCAACTGCAACTGCGGGAAAAGAGCGCAAGCGCCAGCTACAATCATGTGGTAGAATCCGGAATTAAAAAAGAACCGCCGCGGGGGGAAAATATGCGGATCTTCTCATATTCCCGGAAAATACTGCGCGCAGTTTCATAAAGTCGTAGATGGTCACAACACCCGGCGCCCAAGGGGCTCTGAGAAAGTGTACGTAGTAAATATGCCTGTTATGATAAATTATGAGTTCTAAAGTTGTGGACACTTCTGGCGGTTCTCTTTGTCAAGGACACTATCTTAGATAGGGAAAGACCATCGGGGTAGCGGAGCGCGTAATTTCCGGAACGGTCGAGTTGCGCATCTAGAATGTGGAATGCAAGGATTATCCCCGCTAATAGGGTCGAGTTGCATACGCTGCTTGCACGGAGGGTCCTGTCGAGTTGCACATCTTAACCTTTCCTCATTCTTTTCCTCCGCCAGCGCAGGTCAGGGTTGGGAGAGCATAGCCTTTCACTCAGTCATTCCAAGACGCTCAATAAGTAATACCATTTTTTTAACATTTGATACTTATTTTTGTTATAAACAATATATTGGAATCTGCTTTATATTTCATTAAAAAATAATCCAAACTCGACCACATTGCGATAAATCGTAAAATACTTATTGATTAACCTATGCATACACACTGGCAGTAATACATACTTTCAAAGTGTAAAATACAATTTATTATTTTAATCGCATTGGTAATTTAATTGATACATGACGTCTACGTACTTATTTAGTAAGTGTACATTTTTGCAAACTATTTTATACGTCCGATATTTCTTCACAAAGCAGATTTATTTTATATCGCAATTGCTTATCGATGCCAAAACTTTTGTTTGATGTATAATGATATATAGGTGATCGCCCCAATTTGGCATCGTATTACCTCATAATGCTATTAATTGATGTCGGTGTATTTTTCATTTCAAAGACAATTTTAGGTACTAAAATACCGAGGAGCCAGAATTTAATTTAAACTTCTCATTTTTTTAAATTTTAATTTCTCCATAATAAAATCCATTGAAAATGTGTTCAGATTCTGAAAAAGTATGAAAAAACTGAAAAAATCAGGAAATTTTATTATTTGGTTACCTGAAGTAACGTAACTAAGATTTTTAAATTCTGTATCTAAATTAGCAAAACGAGCTATAAGAAAGATAAATTAATTTTGACTTAGTGAATAAATAATCTTTAAAACTATTGTGTAACAGCAAAACATCAATACCATTTATCTAGAATATCTTATGAAATTTGTTTCAGGTACTTGAAATACGATGTACGTTTCTACATTTAAAAAATATGTTCTTTGTAGGTGTTATATTTTTCAGTAAGGAAGAACTAAGTTGTTATTTTAAGTTTAAATGATACAATTTGCGAAAAAATTTATGTTTCAGAAAAACCAAATATTCTAATGACTTAAATTTGCTAATGAACCCATAACATACAATCGTTGCACCACCTTGCGTCGATTCTTTTCTGTTTTTATTGGTATATTTATTATGGATATTAGTAATAATTTTCGCTGATGAAACTAAGAATTTGAATGTCTCACAGCTGACAACCAACAGTTATCATTGAATCCATTCAAAAACCTTTAAATTTATTTACTGTTCTTAAAGTTAAAAAATAATCTAAATATAACTGAATTGTAGAAGAGATTAAGAATAGGGAATTATTAAGCGATGCCCTCCTTGATGGCGAGATACCACGTGCTGCCGTTTTACAAACCCACCACCAAATAACACCCACAAAACAATTTCATCATATTCAGACCTTTTTTGTTGTTGTTGTTCTTTAACATTGTTTTGAACACAACATATCGACTGTGGGAACACTCCTCATCAGGCGAATAAGTTTTAAATTTAAAAACAACAACAATCATTTCTCAAAATAGTCTGGAAAATGATGAAATTGTTTTATTGAAGAAGTAATCAGACGAACTATTCTCCATTATATCACTTTTAACGGAGTCGGATAATATTTTTTTAAAGTTCACGAAAGTGTTTATCAGACAGAAACATAATAAAAATCTCATACCGCAACTTTCTAATGTTGTATTCTAAATTAATATAAATCTTAGTTTTTTAACTTTAGAAAGAAAAAAGATGAATTAAATAAATGTGTTATAATGCTCTTGTTATAGCTTTTGGGGTGATAAAGAATGGCCGTAGACCCCTCGATTGTCTGCGAAGAGAAGGAAAATAACGCACGAGCTGACCTTGGTGCGCAACTCGACACCTTCCTCCCGCGAGACCCTTAAAACCCTCTTAGACATTTCTTGACCATGGCGCGCAACTGCACCGAACCCATATCACCCCATAATTTCTCACAGTCTAAATACGTCACGCACTATTTCTCACATCCCAATGCTTGGGTCGCACATGATCGCAAGGCTCTGATTTCTTTTCAGCAAAGAGAACAGACGATCACTTCATCTTGAAGGTGAACTGGAGCGCTAACCAACCGAAGACCTTCAAAAAATTAAGAACAGTCCCAACGTGGTATCGAGTATTCTTCTGACAGACGTAGTAATTTTCCTACACGTGAATTAACAGTAAGGCTGAGAGCCGATACCATCATTACCATAGTACTGGATCAAAGTCTGTTTCATCTACTAGTTCTTTCGTTAAAAAAAATTCTCTCTTTTCGATCATTTTCGGCCACATGTGATGACAAACCGTGATCCCCGATTTGATCGCTGGGGTGTTAACCACTACACTATTGCTCGTATCTATTGTTATTATTACTGCTATTATCCAAAGCAGGATTCTGGTTTGGAGTTCCGGTTAGTTACCAACTTACTCGTCCGAAAGTAATCACTAATCTTCTCCACGTACAAGGAATAAATACAATGGAGACTCTTAAACTCGAAATCCGTTAACTTGAAATTCTAAGACGAAGAAATTATCCATTCCCTTCTGCTGAAGTACAAAACAACCTACAAGTCGAATTATTTAGACGCTATAACTCGAACTGAATATGATTTCCCTGTGATGTACTATCCATACATATCACGCTCTCTAACTCGAACTACAAATCTAGCGGACACTATATCTCGAAAAAGCAGTATGTAAACTTTGCGGCCTGTGTAAATCGAAATTCTTTTCGCAAGACAACAGTTTTTCCAAGCAATAGTTTCGTTGTCGTCAATAACCAATTGCAAGAAATGACTTCGTATTTTCATTGAAAGATGTAGTAATATTGGGGACAATATATTTTGTGCCTTGTTTGCAACCAAAAATACAATTGAATCGTCAATTGTATTAATTCCTTGACTCAAGAAAATTACAGATTTCTTTTAATACATGCATAGTTTCAAGTTGTTCCTTTACCGTAAAATAATCTGTATATATATATATATATATATTAGTTAAAAAAATCTGTGTAAGTCGAATATTTATTTTCTCACGATACTATAACTTGAATAAAATGTCTCTAGAAGTTAAAATTGATAATGTTAAAAACCTTATCTCGAAGTCCTCTATAACTCGAAATTTATAACCTTTCCCCAGCAGTTCGAGTTAAAGAGGCTCCATTGCACGTGCTTTTTCTCTTTACGTCGGTTGCCTCGGTTTCCTCGGAGTGCCTACGTGACCTCACTCTGTTTTGCGAAATGAAAAGGGAATCCATCCGACCAGGTAATGAACAGACAGGAGAGAATATGCTTTCTTCAGAAATTAAAGACATCATCTCCGTGTGGAGTACTCCCTGACAAAGCTGTTACCGACCATTCCGCAACCCGTTTCAAAATTCTCCCCATTAAAGGTAAATCTAAAATCCTGCTTCAACAGATTGTTGAGCGACTAGGATCCGCTGACTGCAGCTGGTCCTTATACCAAATGATCAATAGGAGAGATTACGTCTAGATAGTGCCTTGATATCTAGACCCTCATAAGGGATAATAGTTAATTGTTCATTTCTTCTTTATATCAATTTCTTGCTGTCATGGTCTATAAAATGTGTTTTGCATACATTTGCAGTGTTATAACAAATTAATTGGTCTTGCATCTGTAAAGGGATATTTACTTTTGACGGCTGGCAAGGGTGCAGTGCCAGACGGTTGTCGCCTGGATGTGTAAGGAGAAAAGCAGAACGTGTGGGTAGAGCAGACGTATTTAAGAATTTTATGAACTTACGAGAATCACCTTCTCAGGGACGTCTGAGTGGAACTCCTTCGTAAGGGTTCGTCCTTCGGTGGAGGGGGTGAATGAACAGAACGGTGTGTGACCGCGAGCTACAGCTGGCAAGTCGAAGACGGCGAGACAGCAGTATTGGGTTAATTGTTGGTGAAGATGCACGCATTTGGCATGTCAGTTCAGATTACTAGTTTTTTAAGTAAATGTAAAAGTTACATTAAGAATACCATTAAACATGAAGTTTCTATTCAATGAATATTATTTGCACGACCAGAAAATCCCAACCAGCAATAATTCCCACATCTATGCAATGACAAAATTAAACAGATTCACGCGCTAATAATATTTTAAGTTTTCATCGGTCTCCGATTCCACCCAAAGATTTCGGAAGGATTACTGACGAAGGCCGAGGTATCATTGTACGACGATCTGCAAACTACGGGTCTGCAGATCATCTCCGGGGCAAACAGTGTAGGATGGGAGAGAGAGAAAAAGGTCGAACTGAGCGCAGGTGTCTGAGTGAAGCAGCGGGACGCCAGTGTGGAAGTAGATAAGGAAACAACTGCAGAGCCCCATCACAATCCCCCAAAGTAACACGGTGCGAAGAAGAGGGGAGAGCGGTCTCCGAGGAACAGAGCTACGTCGCTGCGTCGAATCACTCTGTTGAAATGGAACACCTGCTCAGGGACACTCGCTCTTCAGCCTTCAGCGCTCGCGGATCAACATACACCTCAGAACAAAGACGCCAGGAGACTTACCGTCACAAATGGCAACGAGAGAAGAAAAAAAAATTCGCCTCGAAAATACAAGTAATTGAGTCATGTACAAAGTAAAACGATCTAAATGCCAAAATAAAATAAAAATTCGCAAAAAAACCTTCTCCTTGGCAACGCTAATGCTGTGATATTTACCGAAAAAGCTTCTATCGATAGTTTAAATACTAAGATGGACAAAAATGGTGCAGGCGTATACATCGTCACGAGGCTAACAAGCAACAACAGTTGGGGAAATCGATATTCCAATATATTGTGTTCCTATAATTTGTCGTAATGCAAGGTAAAATAATTATCAGGTGTGGCACACGTACTCTTCTAGATACAACCCGTGGTACTTGGAAGGGATTTTTGGAAATTACGTATAGAACTTAAAATATTCTCCATATTTTTATTACTTGGCACTAACAAAATTTGAACGGAAAATTAGGTTAACATTAGTTTTCAGAAGCACTATTAATTGCAAAATCAAACAAGTAACCTATGATGGTTTTCCATAATATCTTAATTAAGGCGTTTAATTGGTTTTTTGTCTCCCGTAGAAATATTTTTTGGCTCTTAAAACGTTTTCAATTTACATGCCTCACTTGCCCACTCCGAAGTTTTTCTCCGACACGATAAAAAATACTTTACACCCCACTTTTCATACCTTCACAGAAAATTGCGTAATTTAGTTGGATATCAGTCAAGCGATACTAGCATTCATTTTTAAGAATAAATTAAAGATGTGGTGTTGTCTACTAGTAAAATATTTATTCAGATAGTACTTTCGTGCCAAGTATCGAAGGGTAAATGTGGCATTTGCCCTTTAATACTTGACATCTTCAGACTGAAGATGCCAGCTAAGCTGGCTAAAGTACTATCTGAATATATATGTGACTAGTAGACAACACATCTTTAATTTATTCTTAAAAATTACGTAATTCGTTGTTCATAGATTTTTAGCATTTAATATACAATAGTTCAAGTCAACCATCACTTAACGATATAACAATAATTTTGTAAATTTAAAGAAGCATTTAGATTCCTTACCAGGCAAATGAAGAGAATGGGAAATGCTAGAGATCGCTTTCTTTGGCACAGCCCGCATTCTATAGAATTGCATCAAATCCTTCAGAGAGAGAGCGAGTAGGGACCGGGGATTATAAACTTCAACTAGCCACAACACCTTTGGAGCTGTGAAGTGAACACAATTACATCGAAATAATACTAATAAAAACGATATCCATCCTTCAGCTTTTTCGATTCATTTTAAGTCCGAGTCATGGTGAAATTCATGGAACTGCAAGTCCCACACTAATCCGAACGAAACAGGACTCTTTCAATGAGGCAGACGAAACAATTTTAGCTGAATTTACGGTCAATACGTCAAATTGAACGGTCATCGCCTACCGCTGAAAACAAAAGATGTGTATGGACCGCGCATGAAGTAGACAGGCGCAAGGTCGTGCACAAGTACGCATCGAACACAAGGGCGCAGCAGAATGCGCTCGCAGCAGGGAATGGCCTTGAATAAACAACCGGTCTGCGCTTCGACCTCATCCCCCAGACGCGAGGGGAAACCCCAGACACGTTCAAGCGAGAGAGACCACGAAGGGAAAATTGAAAAGATTTACAAGTAAATTGATGCTCATGTACTAGTGCAGAGGCAAAAATCAACCTGGCTGTCCGCAGAAGTAAAAAGCATTATGTAAATTCCACAAAATAAACCTAAACTTATATGGAAACAACCATTTCTGGAACCACTCTGCGCTTTTATAATTCCCTGATGTTTTGAGATGTGACAGGCAATCTTTGTGTTTTAAATAAATGTAATACGTCCAAGAGTTACATGTGCATACATCCACATCCAGACTAAACCTAAGGCCCACTCAACATACGACTACCGGTTTGAAACTGAGGTCAATCCCTCCGGGGCGAGATGTTAGCCACATCTCCTCCTAGTTCCAAGGCATACTAATTGCGGAGCTCAACCCTCCGCGAAACACCTGGACTCTTTCCAGCCCTGATGCAGGACAGTTTGACTTTTGATATGTGCGCTAAGATGACACGGAGCAATGTGGGGAGAAAGTCACCAAATTAAGTTGACTACAAATTAAAGGAAAAACTTCTTCGAAATAGCAGGAAAAATAATGCAAGTGACACAGTGAATAGCGCCGCTGAGAGATTAGTGCGTCGCAAATATCTTCAACATGTATGGAGGTAACGCTGCGAGCCGTTTGAATAATTTATGGTTAACACTATAAATACAGCAAGTGATTAAAAGAAACCCTTGTTTTCCCCATCAAGTTTGTGTTTGCCAGAATGGCCTGTGGCTTCTCACTTTTACACGAACCCTAGTAGCCCAGTAAACTGGGTTTTTTTGGATGGGAAGTTTTGACGGAGGTGATTTTTCCTATGTCCGTGTTTTTTTTGTGGGGGGTGGGGGGGGGGTGCAGCACACGAATCTGAGAGGTTTGTCAACTAAAATGTCCGGAAATTTCCTTTTTTTCAACTTTTGCTTAGTTTTTTGGAAATACATTTTAGGAAAACTTTGACGAAATGTTTGAAAACTAGAACAAAATTCCTAAAAACGTTATTCTAAAAATTGTTATGTGAAAGGAACGGATTTGAAAAATTCAGAGAGAAAATCATCAAATTATGGTCGCTCATTCCATTGCCGACGGGCTCTTCTCTCCTCCTCCTTTTCGAGCTCCTCCGGATCACGTGGGCGGGTGCCACACGTTCCTTACGCGTTTTCTTTTACGTTATTATACTCTAAGTGTGAGTTCAGCAAATATCAAGTACCTCACATTTTCCGAAAAGCAACAAAAACGTTTCGTGATGATTGAGGGTAATAGTAATGTAACACCGATAGAGGGTAAGAGGTATCGTTATGGGTGCGATTTGATAGAAGGGGTTTGTTAAAAAATGTTCAATTTGGCGTTCCGTGATCTATCAGGATTCGTACTCTTTCTTGCATGGAAAAATAAGCACCTCAAATAAATAAATAATTAGTACCTTTTCTTTAGTGGTTACGTATCGATTTTATGACCTTTAAAATAGTATATTTGCATGGTGTTGTGTATACACAAAATTAGAATAAACGAGAAAAATGTTTTTTGCCATGTACACGTATTGATTTAAATAAGTCGTATTAGAAGCATTTTAAATACAAAAAGAAAAGCCATAATTTACTATTCATCTTGCATTGATTATTTAATTTGTAGAGATATATTATTGAAAGCAACACTTTTGGACAATCTAAGATAAGTTTTTTCTTATTTTGAGGGTAACTGGCAACACTAAGCCTTCGTCTAAAAATCTCGTCAGTTTCTACTTTCCAGTGAATCAAAGGGTTCATTTCCATTTTCTCGCAAAAATTGAGGAAAATGTATACTGTAGATATAAAAATGAAGACTTTTGTAGTACTTTTTCAGTCCTTAGAAATGGGTTCCAAAAATATGCACTTTCTACGGTTTTTCAGTACGAACCGAGTTTACGGTCGGTATCAATTTTTTCACATCGAAGCGATAGTTACGATTATTCAGCCACGCGCAGATGGACTCTGGCAGCAATCGCATATTCCGGGTGCAAAAACGTTTCGGAATCCGCGAGACAGATCCCAGACAGACCGAGCTACGTGCCAAAAGCGCCTTTGCCCTCTCTTCCACGAAACAGTGACACGCGGGGAGATGACACCATGCACTGGCGCTCCACTCACGGAATAATTCAACAGTCGACTCAGACGGAGTGGCTGCTACCGTTGGTTGGTTGCTACGATTCGATATGCAGGAACAAATACCGGAAGCGCTCCGCATCTTATCAAAAGAACACGCTGCAAGTGACAGCTGCAAACGAACAATCCTCCCTTAAGGTAGCATTAGCGTAGGTAGAATTCAATCAATAAAATATCTTAAATAGTTATAAACAGAGTAGCATGTACTTATTGTGATTTCAACTTGAAAAACCTCACCAGCCATTTCAATTTAATAATTGCAATTATAAATGATGTTGAAATACATTGCGTCTTATGGAGAAAATACTTATTTACAAAATAAGACAAACATTTAAATCACGAAAGTGATGGAAGATTACTTCGATTTGTAGTAAAACTTCCGCAGCCCATTTATTACATTACTTTGATTTATGGGTCACCGAAAGACATTTCACTTTTTCCGAGCTGAGATGCATAAATCACGAAACCGACGTGCTCAGCCGCCATGTTCTTACAAGCTCTTGTACATTTCAAAGGAGTCAAGCGAGTTGCTGAATATTATTTGTACTATGTAGATACAATAGATATAAATAAAATCATTTTTCATCATTACTATTCATATTGTTGTGCTTTATAACAATTCGAATAAGAATAATAAGGAAAACAATTATACATCTCAGTCATTTGACTAACTTGCAGTGCTGGTCCCACATTTTACGGAGGCTTGGACACTGAGCACTTCCCATATATAATTGTAAAACCCTTCTAACTCTGCACTAAGGGTTTCACAAACCTTACAACACTGCATTGCCTCCATTCGCTCGACCTTCACGGGGTAATATTTCCAAAATTTGACGGTGTTGGGGGAGGCCGGTGTGGGGGGCAGCCATCCATTTCGCACCGTTGGGCGTGTGCTTCAAGCAAATGCCACCACCTCGACCTTCGAAGTTTAAAACTGAGTGGGGTCATATAACATCCGGCCCCACCGGTGGCGCAGGTGGTGGTGTTGTCGCTTCTCATCAAGTCATCCCGGGTTCGATATCCGAGGGGGCCAGAAACTTTGTAGCTTTTCACATTCCAGTTCATATAGATGTGACTGCTGAAAAGCCAACGTTCCTTCCTCTATCCAGCTCCGCTGACCGATACGGAAGTTAGGCGATACACAACCTGAGCAAGTGCCATGTCACAACGTCCACCGACGCAGTAGTACTTCTCCCAGGAGCATAACCCATAGATATACACATACAACAATTGTGGATGCGATACGCAATGCAAAAAAAGAAACTGCAGTGTGCAAATCGAGGACGAAATAATACCAACTGAAGAAAAAGGCGTAATGTCAAAGTAGACGAAATACTGACGGGTGTGATAGATCGAGGAAAGAACGCAATGTTTATACATATATACGCTACGTAGGACATCGAATGAAGACGGAATGAAGGAAATTATGACCGGACATGGAATTTTTTGGAATTTTCTAAAGAAAATTGGGAAAGTTGAGTACATGTATGCGTGGAGCACATGTATGGATCATACGCCTAGTCATATGTCATGGGAGTTTGGCTTATGTGACGTAGGAAGGATAGACCAATTACTTTATTCACTAAAGGAAGGATCTAATTTAATTCGGACAAAGGAACGATGTAATAAATTTAATGAGTTTGCTGGAGAGATATGTGAAATTCGAAACACTTTGAAAAGTTAGACGGGAACCCAAGGAACGAAGGATTGGCGCTGAATAGAAAACATGAAGAGAACGAAATCAAATATTAGGAATCGCATAATGACACAGTTTAAAATGCGGCAAAAAATAAACAAATAGTGTATAGATCTCGTTTCCCGATAATTGTGAATCCTCATTCTACCAGTACACTCTATAGCGAAACCACGTTCCTCTTTGCAAGTTCCGTCTGCCACTACAAGATGGCAGTGTAAGCCATCTTTTAATGCGCTTTTCGAATTTTACCGAGGGGTACTTTCAACGATGTTCGAGATATCTTTTACGAGAAGCAGTACCATCATATTATAAGTTTGAAAAACTCACTAGCTAGCAATGAACTAGCACACCTGAATCATATTCGAGACAATTCTTTTCGAGACTCCGATTGTTTTCACGAATGAGTCATCCGTATTTTATTTTATTAATTTGAATCAAAATTTCACTGTCAGCTAAAAAACTGGTCGTTTTTCTTTAATAACTATATTCCGAAGAGCAGATGCGAAACATCAATAAAAAATATTTTTAGGCACTTCGAACGTTTTCCATTTCCATGTCAACGCCTCGCAGGCCCCACCCACCCGCAGCAGAAAGGGCGTGGCTCGAGCACTTGCCTCTCGTTAAGTCTTACGATAATCGATCCTCGTGCGTCGCATAAGCGACAATCGAAACCATCGCCTGTCCGCAAAGAATGTCTGCGCAGATCGACTCTGTACAAAGGTAGAGAGTGAACGGGCATTGCATGAGATGTAATGAAAGAGAAAGACTTGGGATCATCACGTACAATCAGACAGCTACAGATTTATTTTTTACCGTTTCTTTTTTCTTTTTGAGGAGCGAGGAGGGGAGGTCATACTTCTCGCAAAGAACGTATTTTGATGGTAACTTGTCTTTAAAATATTTTTTATTTAATACTATATATCTGTGACTTTCGGTAACAACCAGGTAAGAGTATTTATTTGTTTTGTGTTTCCCAAACGTTTTTCTGTTATAACCTTGGTTATTTAACTTTGATATATGCTTTTCTAGAACTGCATAGATAAGACGAAAAACAGAGTTGTTACATAATTAAGTTAAAAAATAATGCTTTGAAACAAAAAATGAAAACAGGAAGGTCAACTACGATGTNATAGATAAGATGAAAAACAGAGTTGTTACATAATTAAGTTAAAAAATAATGCTTTGAAACAAAAAATGAAAACAGGAAGGTCAACTACGATGTATTTGAAATTAAAATTAATTGTCTTGGTCCCTTCAAGTTCACCGAGTATTGACTATTTAACCGTATTTATCCAAATCACTGATTCCCAAAATGGTCTATTTGGACCCCCGGGGGTCGACTTCCGACCGCAAGACGTCCATGTTAGCGAAAAACAAAATTGGAGGCCCATTAAATCTAAACGGGGGTGGATCTCATTTAAGCAGGTCGTAACCTTAATTTCGGATTTCCATGAATGGAATAGTCCACAAACAGTGTGTGTATGTCATACCTGTTACTTATCCCGTATTATGAAATGGAATATTTAATTGCTCTCCCATCTTCATACCTGGAGGAAAGGGGTTTCAACGCGATTGCCAATCTCCTAAAAAAATAGAAATAGACTGGACATCACTGATCGAGGAGTTTTGAGATTAAACCCTGTCAAAAACGCATTTGATCATGATGAATTTGCAATAAAATTCAATATTAGAAAAAGCAAAGGGTCCACCGAAAACCGAAAAATACGGCAAGTGATCCAAGAAACAGAAACGTATGGGGACCTCTGATCTAAATTCATAAGTTTGCGGTCATCTGTGTAATTAACTAGGTTTTTCTTTGAGAAAATTTGGATTGGACTTAACGTATTTATTCTTTTTAAACTATACTTCACAGGTTATTGCTGTTTTCTAAAATTTGTACGTAAATTTTCACTACTCGATTCCGAGAAGAATGTATATTTTATTCAATCGTAAACAACGAACTTTTTTGACAGATAATCTCGTTTTGTTTTTCAAAAAGTTTACTTAACCGGTTACTTCTGGAAGTCACAGATATGATTAAGTTCTTTTTTAATCACATTTTACAATAATATTCGGAAGGACAGGGTACCTGACAACATTCTCTCCGTCTCGTTTTCCCCCCTCACGTTTGGCCCGTTAAGACAAACCGAACTGCTCGCTATTATTCTCCCAACACGATCACTCCAGACACACCCATCTCTTTTGACAGGTAATTTATACACGCGAAGCCGGGTCCAACGTTTGCTCTGTTCTTAACAACCGCAGCCAGTCTCACTTCACTGGACGAAAGCTCATCTTCTGCATTTGACGCTTCGAGGTACTCAAGTTCGAGAAATAATGAAAAATATCGAAGAAACGAAGAGGAAGCGGAAGAAAGTTATTACAATAAATTAACATAAACACATTCCCCTCCATAATTCTTCAGAGATTTATAAAAATCGAAATCAGTCCACAAATTAAACCATTTAATGTAATTTTCATGTCGATGTACGATTTATGGCTTGTTCGTTACATTATAAACTTGGAAATATTTTGTTATAATGTCAAGGGATGCGAGTGTATCTCAACCAAAAGAATACGATGTTTATGTGTCGTGTATTTAGGATTCAATCACCTTTGGCCGAGCTCTAAGAAATAATTAAACCGTGATGTTCACCGGGAAGTTTTTCCCCATTAACTCCGCCCAGTCCCTTAGTTCCCGGGTGTCAATATATGTCTATAGGAAAGGAACAGAGTACGAGAGACTATCTGTCGTATCTGATACCTAATNCCATTCAGAAGGCTAGTATTTATGGACAACTGTTTGCAATACAAAGGTAACTTATCGCACATGTAAGTGACAAGAGCGAACGCAACCCGCTGTGCATGGTGTCTCCAACCACGCTCAAATTATTGAGAGTTTGTACACCAAAAGAACAAAGACGTGGTGGATTCGAGTGGTGTTTCAGGGCAGCCACCACCTTGAAGACTGCCTTGGTAGCACTTACACTACCTTACGGTTGTATCAACGCTCTGGAAACAACAAAGAGACTACCGTAAAATGAATTTCGTTGAAAGTAGATTAAAAAATTAAGATTTCTTGGATAATTTACGCAATGTATTTTATTAATAGGAATATTAATTTTGTGTTACTCTACAAAGGATTAAAAACGAGTATTTTAAGGATAGGCTCTCCTAAAGGTAAGTTTAGTGGTAGTGAATACAATGAACAAGATGAAAATATCAGAAAGTCCAGAAATGTACGACATAGGAGAAATCAATTGAGAAGGTTGGCACTTCTCCCGAATTTGGTAACTTTTCGTACAGCAGCTAGGTTATACTCTCGAGCAGACTTGAACATAGCTGTCGAGTTCAAACATTTGATTCAATTAGTGAACACAACTGTGCACGCACGGAGAATGGTATTACGAGGTAGGCAAATAAACCAATATAATAAAAACGTTTATTTTCATTCCATTTATCTCGTATTTAGGGCACGTGCAGGATGAAGGTGCAGAAAACGAAATCTCTTCAATATTCTTTCCGCACTCGACATTACAAAAAATACCTGGGCAAAAGCGGACGGATGTAGTTATACAGTGGAACATCGAGTATCTTAATACCGATCAACCGAAGCATCGGATAACCGAAAGCGTTCCAGTCAGCAAATTCAAATTTCCGTGCTATGTAGTTCCTTAATCGGTCACTTTCCTTCTCTCTATCAAACGACCTACGTGACAAGCCTCACGAGTCTCAGTTCTGAAGCAAAAGAACATTTTGGATTTCTCTTCCTAAATAGTAGACCCAATTTAATTTACTACTACAGTATGTAAGGCATGTATTTGTAAGACGTGTGATACAAAATATAAACATAAGTTTTGTTTTGTAAAAATTGTTTTAATATTAATATTTCTTTGTTTCATATCGCTCCTTTGTCTTTTTTGTTCGTAAATGACTGATTATCCGAAACACCCTATTCCCCAATTAGTTCGGATAATCTATGCACTTCGTCACCGAATGTCTGAAGAAATGTCCATACTGTAATGCAAACTCAGCACGCACCAATGGATATTTGTACAAAAATCTTAATAATAACGCGAGTAGAACACGTAGACTCAGGATTATCCGGGAGTCGATTAATCGGGGTGAGGATAATCCCGGAGATCTTCGTGAAAAACAACCAAGTTAAACAACTGTCTCGAGTACAGAAATAAGATACTACTTTTAACTAGGGTGGTAACATTCACAGCGTAGGACACATTTTAATGGCGAGAACTCCATGCATCATCATTTGGCAAGGTACTGCGGGCATCTTTGCAGTCTGATTTCAAGCATTAATAAACATCAATCTTCCAATGCATCAGATATGTGCTTCCAATTCTGTATTTACAATGTTTAACAGGGAAATTATTACACGGATTATTTCTGAAGAGTTAAAAGTATAATTCTGCTATTAATGTCCACTACATCGTAAAAGCACAAAATAAACGGTTTTTGTCCATCAACAGGTCGGAAGTCTTAAATTACTCATCTCAAAAGTTTAACAAACTCGCAATAAAGAGGGTTGCCTACTCAGTGCCTAACAGTTTCATGATCGATTTTAATAAATATACAATTTACTATCAGAAAAGCAGCGGTAAAGTGCTTATAACTTCGTCGAGGAGAATAATTTACTTTCTGGAAGCAAGCGAGGGACCATCCCATCAATCCAAACCGAAAGGCCCAAGACAATGGATGATTTAATACTCCTGCGCCCCCCGCCCCCAGAATACAAGTAGTATATAAGTCGTATGATGAATATTTAAAAAAAGCGCGAAATACTATTTCCTACATGATTTACGCATTTCCGAAAAAATATTTAATTCAAGTACACGTCCGATTCCTAAGTTGATTGCAATGCTAAAAATTAGACTCGTTTCTTTTCTCCGAAACCGGACGGAGCAAATCACACAAATGAAGTATCGTGTGATACAGCATCACACGATTCCCTGTTACTTTAATTTCACCTTTTTATTTTCGAGAGAACAGCATTTCAATACTAGCAAGAAAAGACGCTACAATACTCATTTATTTTAAAACGATCTAAAATGACTTCTTCATTCCAAACTGACGCGTCTGGTATGTAATAAACAATAAAAAAAATTCGTGAGAAATTGTGTGTTACGAAACGCTCCATTGTATACTATCATGTACCATTCAGAACTGTTCTGATGTCCTGCTTACATTGTTAATGCGAAATATGAAACAGAGAAAACGTTATATACGGGGGAAAGTACCTGACATTAATCAGGGAAATAAAATAGATTACTACGTAAAAGCAGACATTCCTATTTTCATTCGGAATTTAAGTTAAATTCAATATTAGATTAAGGGGTGAAAGACATCAAATAGAAGAAATAACACACACCGCGAAGTACACAGTCCTTCAGTTCGGCGTGCCGGACGTCAATCAATTCCTGCAGCTCCATTCCCCAACCGACTGAATCGCCAGAATGGTATGGCAACCGCAGCGCTCATCATAATTGTTGCAGGATTTCCCAAAACGCGGAGTCGGAAGGATGAAAGAAAAAGTGTGAGACTCCTACATAAAAGAAATAGCGTAGTGGTCATTAACCTGGGGCTTGCAAGCCATTTAGACTGCACCACATAGCAGTACTAGGGTTTATCTCTTTCCGGATTCCCGCATGAGAGCTGTACAGATATGTCGCAGGGTGGACAATTTTACACTGGAGTTATCAGCGTTTATCTACCTTGAGTTCGTTTCTAATATCAATACACAACAGAAGCAGTATGAATAAACAAATTAATAAATTTTAATATCA
>NNCF01126804.1:150921-175812 GCA_002313205.1 Laupala kohalensis
CGATCAAGTTTTCAATGGCAGGAGCAGATTCAATACTTAATTTTTTAAAATTAAATACGTACTAATATAAATTTATTACTCCAAAATGAATCATAGATATAATGTGCAGTCAAAAACGGAGATTAATAATTACAAAAGTATTAAATGACATTCCCACCTTTAGAAAATCCGCCACTACCCGGAGGAAAACTCTGGCCAGGATGGGGCTACAGAGATAATGAATAAAACCGTGCCCAAGTTGCGTACAGTTACATATAAACCATTATAAATAAAAAGGATAAAAATAACATGCATGAAAAAAGGAATTTAATCAGCACTTAGAGTACTATAACAATGGCGTGACAAAGTATAAGAGAAATGAACATCACTTACATAATCTGACATCACGTGGGAAACAATTATCGGTAAATTAAATGTCTCATTAACTTCTGTTGTGCACGTGAACTAGACATTTTCTAAAGAATGAGTAGAATTTTAATAGTTCTGTCTTAACAAACACGACTATTTCGTAAATGTAAATGCAAGGGAAAGAGAGAATATTTAATAAAGGTTTACATGAATTTCGGGGGTGAGATTAACAGATAATCCGAATTCTATTGAATTCTAAAAGTTTGAATGCTCTGAGCGGACTAGCACCAGAAGATAATGCCGTATCGTAAATGAGAATAAAATACATTTGTAACATAGGGTAAGCCGGGNGTTTGAATGCTCTGAGCGGATTAGCACCAGAAGATAATGCCGTATCGTAAATGAGAATAAAATACATTTGTAACATAGGGTAAGCCGGGGTAAAGGTTTGCACGGGGCAAAGGTTTGTATTGAAGTTTGAACAGATGGGAGAAGATTTTCCGCGTAAATCCGGTACGAAGCACATTCGTCTTTCTCCCGTCAGTCGCCTTGTGAAACGTTGTCGACTCCATGTATTGCACTCTGAAGAAAATGGGGTGAAATCATTTTTCTCATTTTCGATGTTATTTTTCCGCAATATTTAGGTAAAATTAGGTACAACATAATTGTCAAAGGTTTCAACCACTTTTTATCTGTTTAGTATGTATAATAAGCTTTGAAATGCCACATATAGATTTCGGGTTTTCCAGTTCACCGAGGAAGAAATTCCGTCCAAACCTAACTGTTGGAAAAGGGGCAAAAGTTCGCAAGAGACTTGGGGCAAAGGTCCGCTGTTGCCTATCCTCTGACACTGTTTCAAAGTAAAACTTTTCTTCCTTTCTTTTTCTCTTTTGTGTAAAATTCATGAATTACGGATATGATAAAAGAAAGGATTGAGTATTCGGTAATTCATGGAAGACTTCGATCAGTTTTCAACGAGGATCAAGAAAAGGAGTTGATTCAACATTGTGTTGATTAAGACAAACGATTTTTCGAGCTCAACCTAAAATCTTTAAGATTCTACTTTACTCTTACGTTAATAAAAGCAATATTAATTGCTTATTCTTAGAGTCTACCACCTTGGCGAGGGAAGATTTTACCAAAGCTTTCCTAAAAAAGGAACAGATTATCAGTCGGGTAAAAGTTTGCCAAAATCCATCCCGTGCGGGCCCGATGGACCAAAAGTGTACAGAGAATGGCTCGCGGGTGAAGATAGGTATGACAGCGCGTTCTAGAACGAATATGAGACATGGAATCAGAAACAAAGAAACGGATGGACGATATTAATCGGCAATAATATTCAGGAGAACGTGGCAACTGCGGAGCGCGCCGAAGCGTGGCGACCGCTGTTGCTGCCTTAGCTACTTGGAAACTCTTGAGCGAAGTGCTCGTTCCTTTTTTAAGCTACTGGTCGCTCGGACGGGCGCGTGTCTTGTTTATGCATGCTGCTGCATACGCTTGGCAAACGCTGAATACGGGGCAGAGCACACCGAGCGAGCGAACGAGGGATGGGGCTGCGCACGGCCGACCGGTCGTTCGTCCGTCCGTCGGGTCGGTCGCCGCAGCCGATGCGCTCGGCCGAGCGGCTTATCTCCCTGCGAAGCGCCGCCGAAGGGGACACGGTTGCAACGTGGAGGGGGCAGGGGGGAAAGACGCGGGCGGCGTGTGAACGGCAGTGGCGGGGCAGCCACGGGCGCCTGGCGCCCACAGCCGTAACGGTCACCTGCGACCCCTCCCGGCCGCTCCAGAAGCGCGGTGCACACACTACAACTCCTGGGTGTAGGAGGGTAGTACTTCCTTCGCCCTGGTACTACCGATAATTTTCGTTAAGGTGGACTAATTCTTTTGTCGTGTCGTTTTTTTCTAATGATAACCTTAGGCGTTTCTTGAGAAACCTACAAAAACACGTAATCGGATTTTCACAAGGAAATTATTTGTAATATTTATTAAAACACAGAAAAACGAATATTTGCTTGTATGTTTGTCCTTAATACATTCCTATCCAATTCATTCGCTTGTGATGGAACTTTGGCAAGTTGTTGTGCACACGCCCGCGAAGGTTTGTGACACAGTGCAAAGGTTTCTACAATAGATTGAAGGTGACTCGTGGCGCAGAGCACAGCGTACTCCCCTTCTCCCTACGCCAACGTATTCACACGCCGGTTGATACAAGTAGAATTCGCTGTGGTGGACGAAGTTGATTCTCGACCAGTTTTCTCGGGGTGCTCCCGTTTTCCCCGCTTTTCATGCCATCACAACCACTCGCTTTTAAATTCCGATTTCAAAGGGATGAAATAGAGTGAAATGAGACTTTTTACGTTTTTGCAAAGAACTAATTACGATATCATCACGACTACTTTGTCTACTAAATTACAACAAAGGGTAAACCACATCACAAAAACAAAAACTCCCGTGCGAAGCTGGGCAAGGTCGGCTAATATTCAATAAATAACACAAATACAGGACCAAATGCAACATTCCAGATTAAATTCCTTTTCTTTGTTTTTGGTTACCTTAAGTTGGAAGGCTGTAAGTCACGTGCGATTTCTTGTAATACAAACACTCTTACTTTCGACAGGATATAACAATAATCCTGGAATTGTGTTGAGTAGCTGTTCTAATCTATGCGTTTTGCATTATAGGTCTTCATATTCACAATCTTCATAACGAGACTACAGTCGATAACTATAGATAGCATATATATATATATATATATATATATATATATATATATATATNATATATAATTTCCATATTAATACTTTCGAGGTTGGGCAAAGTCTACAGAGAGAGCATTCGGAAGTCCGATAGAGCTGGAGTAAGGGAAATTCTCATGAATGACTGAAGCAAAAAATAAATCGCTATTTTCATTTCATCGTACAATGTGGAAACAAAACTCAACCATATGCATTCCCATACCAATTCAACTAAAACAGAATGAGGTTTCACCACGGCCTCTTCTTATTCTGAGCTTTCTTTCTATACTTCCTTCTCCACGCTCAACGTAAATTCCGAACCTGCATTGAAAGAAGAGAACGTCGTCTCAATCCATCCACTAATGAAGTATTTCTTTCTTTATATCTTGCATCAAAACACAGGAAAACCTCCTTTTTCATCCGTTAATCTGGAATATATTCACCGGTAAAGATTATCACTTTCGCTATGTTCACAAAATTTATATCGTTAATTGTTACTACTTTCCCTCCACCAAGAAATTAACCGACTTCTCGATAAAATGACCTGTGACAAAAATTCACGACGTCCTTCGTCCAGCACTATTTTGATATTTGCCTCTACACTTGTACATTCCATACTTCGATATTTCGTAATGAGTAGTGTGTCCAAACGATCATAACATGAAGTAGCACACACGAAGTCAAACAAGATAATTCACCTGGGAATAAACTACAGCAGAGTGCATGTTTCTCGGTTCCCCCATATCAATTTAATAAAAAATATTATTACTATGCTATAACATGGAACGCATGAGCGAACCAACATCGTGTATGGCATCGATAGAGTACTCGAATCACGGACCCGACAGAGCAACTTATTTACTTTTGGCAGTATTTGCTGTATTTACTCAACTGTGACAAATATGCAAATACGCGAACCCCCGTATCCATCAAGTCGGTTTTTAGTTCCACATCAAAGAATTTAAATAAGGCAAATATTCGCATGAATTCGTATTTCGTTGACTGGAGCAAGCGCGATCGAGACTCGTTCATCTCCTGGTTGTTTAACCTATACTTTTGACTTCTTTATTCGACAATTTTTCTATAACAATGGACAACATTTCTATGGACTGGAATAACGAAACAGTTCAAAGATTTCTAGAATTATATGGTTTATCAACATCCCCTAGAGCCTAGTTTGCTACGGTCTTTTCGTAACTTTATTTTTTTATGTAACATGTATTGATAACATGCATTAAAGAAAAGATACGGCGCTCCCGTAGTCAACATTTCCATCATTGGAGTAAACAAACATATTTGGCATGTTCGAGTTATTCCCTCGTGTCGATGACTTGTTTGTGATACTCGTGAACACGTAAAATATTTGGCAAATACTGCGAATTCGCTACACAAATTCACAACGTCAAGTGAAGTGTCAGCATTGAAGAGTCTGTCCACGCATCCCTGCTGCTTACCATAAATTCATTTTCGACGTCATATAGAATTAGCAGAAATGAGACACTTGTATAACCTACAAGTATAAGTATCGTTAGTTGGCAATCATTCGACAATGGTCACATCGTCACCGAGGTACAAATACACGACAGAAAACAACTTAAATATTTGGTGTAGGGTAAGCCGGAGTAAAGGTTTGCATTTTTGACACTTCGATTTTTCACTGACTTGGACTTCATTTAATCGTCCATAAAAATGGCTTGTGTTGCACCTCAATATCTCTTCTACCTGAGGTGAAAATGTGAATTTTTAACAAATACATTAAGATTTCAAATTTTTTATTTTTTCAAAAAAGTGTGTTTGCAAACCTTTGCCCCGCGGTTCGGGGCAAAGATTCGCAATGCGAACTCATCTCTCTTCTTTGCAAATATAAAATATGGAGGCACTCATAGCACAGACAACTAACAGTTTTCCATGTTCTGCGGACACAGACTTGCCAACCTCATTTTTTCCACTTGGAGCAATGAGTTTGGGAATTTTATTGGAAACAGTTTGAACCCCAGTTTCGTTCATGTTAAATATTCTATTTGGTGGAAACTGGTATTTAAAGAGTGTTTGTTCCAAATTGTGAAAGTATTGGTTGAGTTGGAATCTGTTACCCCATGGTCCGAGCCACACTCGCTTTTCGTGGGGTCCTTAGAGATAATCTGTTTCTTTTTTACGAAAGCTTTGGTAAAATCTTTCCTAGCCATCTTGGTAGACTCCGAGAATGAGCAATTAATATTGTTTTTATTAACGTAAAAGTAAAGTAGAAATCTTCAAGATTTTAGGTTGAGCCCAAAAAATCTTTTCTCTTAATCAACACAATGTTGAATCAACTCCTTTTCTTGATCCTCGTTGAAGACTGATCGAAGTCTTCCATGAATTACCGAATACTCTATACTTACTTTTATCATATCAATAATTCACGAATATTACTCAAAAGAGAAAAAGAACTGAAGAAAAGTTTTACTTTGAAACAGTGTCAGAGGATAGGCAACAGCGGACCTTTGCCCCAAGTCACTTGCGAACTTTTGCCCTTTTCGAACAGTTATGTTTAGACGGAATTTCTTCCTCGTTGAACTGGAAAACCCGAAATCTATAGGTGGCATTTCAAAGCTTATTATACATACTAAACAGATAAAAAGTGGTTGAAACCTTTGACAATTATGTTGTACCTAATTTTACCTAAATATTGCGGAAAAATAACATCGAAAATAAGAAAAATGATTTCACCTCATTTTCTTCAGAGTGCAATACACGGAGTCGACGGGGTTTCACAAGGCGACTGACGGGAGAAAGACGAATGTGCTACGAACTGGATTTACGCGGAAGTGTACGTAATTGCCAATTATTTTAAAACCCAGACAAGGAGCATACACATTACACAGATAGCTTAGTAAACAAAGCGCATAGTCAAGTCCTCTGAACTCTTTGGTTTTCATTTCACTTTATGGTCATGTATTTGAAAATGCTCTTCACAGTCTTTATATAATTTTGCTTCTACGATTCGGTCACGTAATTACGTGTCCAGAGTATTGTCCGTCTCATGTAACGCAATGGAACTCGCGGGCACATTAGTAAGCTTCATGGTCAACAGTCACGCGAGTGAAGATTCACATCTACTGATAGCAGCCAAATTTAATTGTTTTTCTGCTCTTGTAATTCATAAATATTAACCATCCTTTGACTTTTGCGTGGCAATAACCCTTAAGAAGTGTCCTTTAAAATTTCGAATAACTCCTCCGATTACTTCTTCCGATTTCTATATAACAGACATTCCATATAATTCACTTTTATAAGTATTACTCTTGACAACGGAACAAAATAATAGAAGATGTAAACACCTCACAATACCAATTTTAAAACCCAGAAGTAATAAATTCCTCGGCAATTCTATTATACAGAGAAACAACCCGAGCAACAAACAAACCACGAATCGCCGTTACAATCCCCAATGTCACGCCCCAATGAGAGACGTCTTGGACGTAGCGCGCGCGCACTCAGAGGAAGAACGGACAGCTCGTTTCCGTGTACCGACGTGACCTTGAACGATCTGACCAAGTCCCTTGCCCTTGGTTTGTTTGCTCGTTGCGCAACTAACACCTCGCGAGGAGTTATAAAGGCTGTTCAACCCACGAGGACGGCTTTCGATCACCCGTTCGGCATGCAGCACGCGACACCCGAGGGGGGCGGGGCCGCAGCTCGGGGTGGTTGGGCGCTGGCTGGCAGCAACGGGCGGGCGGGGCGCCAGCACGGCCACGCATGAGAATCCAGCGTCCTTCCGATCCACAACTCACGACGAAGAGAGAACGCGTCCTGCCTCACTTCACTCTCTATTCGCTCGCATAGAATTACCTATTTGATATAGATGACTTTAAATTACTATGAAACTTACGAGGGCTTCTGGTTTTTGATATCCTGACAAAAGTATCGACTTAACTTAGCGAAAAAAAACTACTAAAAATAGGATCGCAATGGCGTCAACATTTTCCTACCTTAAGGGGCATTTACAAGAATAATTCACTAAAATCTGCGGAAAATACTGTTCTGACGGAAATGGCAGCCGCACCACGTGACTGAAGACAATGTGACCCTTGTCAAAGAAAGAGTCAGACGGAAGGGTCCGCGGCAACCGAATACTTTCTTATGAAGCGAATGTTTCCGGTACAGCGTGTAACACTGGAGATATTCAGTGGATATTCTCAGGGATATTCTCGAGGGACGTTCGTTCATTTATATGAATTACAGAGCTTTAATACGAAGGTAATGACATATACTGTTGTTTAAAAGACACTTTAATTTCAATTTTTTTTTATTACATCTAAAAGTTAAAAAATACTAAATATATATAAAATAAAAAAAACATGTTTCGAATCACGGGTCTCGTGGTTCGTGACATTGTCAGAACGTTATCCTCCACACCACCGCGTCTTATACGTCAGGGAACAATTTCATGACCCTACATTTATTGTCTAACTTGAAACAAAGTACTAAAACGACCTTACTCAAATGATAAAATTTTACATCGCTTTTTCATCCGCAAAAACATCTTACATGTAAATTTCATGAAAGTCTTGGGAGTCTTTCTGGAGAAAACCTACAGAAATGTGTACATTTGATACAAACAAACATACAGTAATGTCAGACATAATGGTTAAGGTTATATATTTCCGACACATAATTATTTACTGCAGTCCTGAGAATTATCTAGCGACTTCCAGTCATTCAAAAACAAATATCAGTGTTGACTATTTCGTCGAAAATTTTCCAAAAACACATCTTGATATTTTAGTGGAAGTACGGCTACACAGCAATCAAAAACGCCAAATTTAGGGGGGGAAACTTTTCCGTGTTCTAATTCAGAAAAGCTGACACCATTTTCACTGCTAAATTGTAATATGTCAGCAGATATTCGGACGGTTTTCTCATAACAAACCAAGATCCCTACGCATGAGATACCAACGCATTTCGTATTCCAGACGTCCCGCCTTTACACATGACGTGACCTTATCTCCACACCCTTGCACATTCGACGCAAATGCGAGACGCGACCACTCGGACAGAATGCAAAATTCCAATCATAACACAGCACAAAATTAAAGCCAACATATTGACAGGAATGTGAACAATATTACACATTCATTATTTACGTATAATGTTTACAGCTCATTCTTGGCATACGTCTTACATATTGTACGTGTTCGATTAACCTACGAAGAAATAATGTTACGTGAATATAATTTTGCATGTTATAATTTGCGTCACTCGACCCCGATAAAGCATAATAAACGTCACATTACTAAATGGGGCATCTCTTCGCTGCACTTCATGCTTCAGATAGCCATTAGATTAATGTCCATAAGAGCACTCAAAACTAGAACAAATATCTCACAACGTTAATTCGTGAAATTCTGATTAAAAGAAGTAAATAATGTGACTCAAAATTCAAAGTAAACAATTCATATTTAAAGGTTCGGAATGATGTAAAACGTCTTGTTCATGACGAACAATTTTCTCTCATAAAAGGACGAAGATTCTTTCATTTGACTAGAACTTAAAATTTAGAGTACGAAATAATACTAATTAATGCAAACTATGCAATGAAAAAATAGTAGAATGTCTTATGCCTCCTTGGTATCTCATGACTAGAGAGTTCGTTTCCCTCGGACAACCCCGGGTTCGACACCCAGCGGAGCCAGTTTTTTACTAAGACACAGTCCACATGACTAGGAGATAATTATTAATCTTCAGCTTAAACCAGTTCTAAGTTTTATTCCGCAAAGTGAATTATATCTAGAAGTTGTTGCTATTCCTCCCACTGTACATCATGGGTATACCCTAGTAGAGGTAGGCGAAACATTAATAAAACCAATACAATTAAATGTAACCCATTAAGTGGCTCTTATTAATGGTCTACTCTATTATCTTACCTCAAAATCAGAAATGCAACTTGTTCAATAATTAAATGAGTATGGGGAGGCAAAATTTACTTTAACATTCAGAATCAACCAAAGCTCGCTTCACACGATGCATTTTGCACTCCATTCTACTTTGCTTTTTATGCTTCCAATGTTCTTTGATGTCTGTGATTCAGATAGCTGTGATGCTTGTCCTGCTGTGTTGGCTTCACACGATGCATTTTACCGCGACAGTTTTGATGTTCTGATGCGCGTGTATTGAGAATTCGGGAAAATGGTCGTGGTTAATGCAGAGATTGTCCGTCGAAGAGATTGAGCAATTAGCACTGATGAGCTAACTAAAGGAATAATGCAAATAAATGGACTAAATGACTTTTTTTTTTTGTGGGGCTTTAGGGCTCGTCAACATCAAAGGTCATTAGAGCCCTTAAAACTTGTACAGGAAGGGAAAATGCAGTTACGCACTAGGGAGAGCCAACATGACTCTCCCCGCGTGTGGGACTCGCCGAATGACTCAGCCATACCCACTAAAAACCCTCCTGAATTACAACTCAAAACTCAAATCCCATTATATCTCACAACTTTACTAAAAAAAAAAAAAAAAGAAGAAGAAGAGGAAAGAAGAAAATGAACGATACCCTAGCCCTCGCAACCTAGTAGCGTCGGGATCGAAAAGAACAAGAGGTGACCAAGGAAGGTCAGAAAAGAGAAAGGAAGGAGCATGGCACAAGCAAGTGGAAGCAATGCCAGACTCAGCTCGGGGCCCCGTGTTTGCCAAACACGTACTTACTAGATGTTAGTCCCCTGGGGCGAGGCAGGAAAATGAAAGATACCCTAGCCCTAATGGCGTCGGGATCGAAAAGAACAAGAGGTGACCAAGGGAGATCAGGAAAGAGAAAGGAAGGAGCATGGCACAAGTAAGTGGAAGTAATGCCAGACTCAGCTCGGGGCCCTGTGTTCGCCAAACACGTACTTACTAGATGTAAGTCCCCTGGGGGGTGGACTAAATGACAACATTGTATGTCAAGTTGTTTGGTGTTATTAGATAGTGGCAAATAGTGGAGTGTTCGAAGCTTGATGAGCTGTAATATAACCTAAAATGTCAAATAAAATGTATTTGTGATATTTTTCTTTAAAGTGATTTCATTTATCGATTACTTCTTTTCGCCAATAATTTGTTTTAATGATTGTTGCTCTAACGTTAAGGTTGCCCAGCTGCATCACTTTAAATAATGTATAATTTGTCAGATAACAATTAACACCAGGTTCGGTTTTGCAATCTATTGTAAATCAAATATATTAACTGATAACACTGTTGCATTTCTGAATTAATGTTTGTTCAATTAAGTTGCTTTTAATAAAGATAATCATAATAAACAAAAAAATTTAATAAAGAAAGCTTATTAATTAGGAAAGCGGAAGTACTGTTTTCATCGTCGGTGACCACCGGTGTGCTAGCTTCCAACAGTAATTGTATCATCCACGATTACTTGTTTCAAATAAATTGTATTTAGTTTACTTTAGCGATAATTCATCAGTGCTAGTCCTAATTTTGAACAGACCATTAGCTGTCACAGGCACGGGATGAGACTCAAGGTTTTCATTGGCTGACACTCCAACTTTGCATTCAAAACTGCACGAAAAATAGAACATGCTCTATTTCCCAGAATACAGCGTAAACAGCAATGACGTCACTTTCTGTCACTCGAGACTGGACGGCAGACTTCATGGAACTATGCATGTGAATTTGGAGCACATAATGTATCGTGTGAAGCGAGCTTAATACAGAAGAGCAACACTTTCTAATGAACGGATGGGATTGGGACGAAACATCACTTAATCGATATCAAAATAGAAAATGTCGACATTTATATCGATACTACTACATTGCCGATACAATATTATCGATATTTCTGTTGCCGATATATTGTCGATACAGTATTATCGATTTTGACACGGAGTCTGGTGACTTGACTTTCGCAAGGTGACAACACTTGATCTTTTATTTTAATACTGTGTGGAATATTTAGATTCGGTTTAACTAACTGCTATTTTTAGGATCGGTTGATAGTAAATATTGGCAGATGTAATTCACAGCACGATATATCGATTAAAATATTCGATATAATTTATGTAACTGGTGTCGATATTATACACATACATACATACATACATACATACATACATACATACACACACACACACAGTGGGGGATCTAAGGGGACTATAGCCCCCCCCCCACACACACACACACACTATTGGACCTGAACTCTTTAACTGATAAAATTAAAGTTGATAAATGACATACTTTGTAAAAGTGTTACCAGATTAATTATTATTATGGTAATTAATAATATAATTGTTATTGTTATCAATAATAAAAGTGCTATTGTTATTACTACGGATGGAATACTACGTTATTACTACGGATATTAATAAGATTAATAATACCACATTAATAATAAGGGCTCTAATGACCTTGTTGTTAATGAACCCTAAAGCCCCACACACAAAAACATTAATAACTAATAAATAATTGATATTGTTACTTGTAATACCAGATTGTTAATTATTTATTTGATGCATTTTATTTAAAGGAAATATTTATACAAAATGTGTAATAAAACCGTAAAATGTAANAATGGCATACTTTGTAAAAGTGTTACCAGATTAATTATTGTTATGGTAATTAATAATATAATTGTTATTGTTATCAATAATAAAAGTGCTATTGTTATTACTACGGATGGAATACTACGTTATTAGTACGGATATTAATAAGATTAATAATACCACATTAATAATAAGGGCTCTAATGACCTTGTTGTTAATGAACCCTAAAGCCCCACACACAAAAACATTAATAACTAATAAATAATTGATATTGTTACTTGTAATACCAGATTGTTAATTATTTATTTGATGCATTTTATTTAAAGGAAATATTTATACAAAATGTGTAATAAAACCGTAAAATGTAAACAAAAATGCTCCCCGATTAGACCCCCCCCCCATGATTACGCCAATGTACACAGATACATACATATCGAATTATAGGGTATGAAAATTACCTTACATCCCAATACGAACGGTCTCTGGTGAGGATTCCGACCCACCAGCTCCCAAGATGCGTACGCGGTAGTCTTTCAGTTTCAATTCGTTACGCTCCATGAAAGCAACGGAACTCCCGGTTTGTTTTTGTCTTCTTTCGATCGTTGATGTGTAATTGGGCGAGCAGGCGCAACCAGACATTCAAATGACAGCACGTCGTAATTACGACATGAAACGTGCAGGGGGAAGGAATTTCATGTCAGACTTCATTTTGAAATAAGTCAGACGACTGGGCACACTCAGATCGACTCCAAGCAATGTTACAGGTGTTTTCACACTGGTAAACATCTTGTTTCTTTTACGTGACGATAGGGCCTTGAAGTCATTGTCTTGTTATATCATCTTATAATCAATAAAACAAACTTTATTGTCAAAAAAGTTACAAACTGCGTAAGACCACGTGGAGCACAATGAACTAATTTACTCTCCAGAAAAAAGGAAAGGGATCATCCCATCAATTCCGATCGAGGGCCTTTAGGCAGAGACTGATACTAACATTTCAACATACTCCAAACGATAAAAATTGTTCGGCACGTGTTATAGTATTAACATAATACCAATATTGTTTTAAATAAAATACAAAAAGTCATTTCACAAGTACGTATTATTATCAAACCATAAACCATCGGAAAGTATTGTTGATAATTCGTCACTATTAAATAACACTAAATTCGCGAATAATTATTTCAATAGATGCCGCCCCTAGGCAAGCGCCTAGCGAGCCTTTATAAAACATCCGCCTCTACCCGAAGGAATACCGGATATATCGCTTGTTTTAACTAATTAATTTACTGGATATCGCTTGTTCTAACTAATTAATTTTAATCTCAGAATCGTGACAATTCATTTGGTATCAAAATCACTATAAAATATTTATGAGGCTTACAAAGCAGCAACTACAAATTTTGCACCCCTCCCCCGTCACTACTAAAAGTTCATCTGTACGTTAAGTATAATAACTTTGCTGTCTGTTCACCAATAGAGAGGTTAATAGCCTCCTTGTCCTTCTGGTTCACCACAATTTAATATACGAAAATGACTGAGCCAGTATGTAACTTCACCTTACAGTAAATAAATTAGTTTACCAAACCAGACCTCCTAGAAGTCAGCATTGTGGGGTTTTGCAACCCATAGTTCCGACAATGACTACATATCTATCTATATCTCTATATCTCTCTATCTCTCTATCTCTCTATCTCTCTATCTCTCTATCTCTCTATCTCTCTCTCTCTCTCTCTCTATATATATANATCTATATCTCTATCATCTATATCTCTATCATCTATATCTCTATCTCTATCATCTCTATCTCTATCATCTCTATCATCTCTATCTCTATCTCTATCATCTCTATCTCTATCTCTATCATCTCTATCTCTATCTAATATATATATATATGACACTTCTCATTAATATTAAAAAGGGCCACAAATATTGTAGAACCTACTTATTATAATTAAACATTATGTTAACGCTTGTACAACATGGAATATTTTTAATGCTAGGAGATACTATTTGTGTTCTATACACTACTATGGTCGTATTTTATTCCCCAATGCTGACTTAATAGTCAAATGCTAATAGCCAAACAATTTTACTTAAATTGGATTATGTTTGTTTCTCCAAGCTCATCAGCTGATTCTACATGGCAGATGCAGTTTCATTACCACAAGCACAGCTGAAAAGAAGATGAGTTCTGCCCCATAAAAGTGTTCAGTAGGTAAAGGGAGGATGTAACTCGGTAAAATAAGGAAAGAATGTCACATCCTCATTAAAGACCACAGGCCACGAATCACTCATCTCCTCCTGTTTGAAGAGACGTGTACCCAATAGGCTGTCAGGGATGATAAACTGTTACTTAACGTGTTTCCGAGAAATTGCCTATTTCATATGAAGAGGCAAATTTGGAGGTAAAAATATTAAAGAAAGATATTGAACTTTAACAGTTATGAACTAGAAATATCAAGGTAGTTGAATAATTCCCTAAGAAACATTGGTACCAAGATAAAACATTGTGGCTGCTGTGCCGCACATGCTTTCCGGAAGTTACGCCGAAGAGTTGTCTACAACCACAGCCAATCTCTCAATACCATAATTGCTGTCAACTGTGCTATTGTAATCCCAAAATTGCTATATGGCTGTGAAACTTGAACCACCTACGCCAGATATATTAGACCTCTAGAGAGAATAACACAGAGACATCTGAGGCAAATAATGCAAGGGAAACTTATTGCCAGTAGAGATCCTACTCACCAGAGCAAATCTGAGATGGACTGGACATGTGATAAGAATGGGTGACAGCAGCATCCCTAAATTCATTATGTACGGGGAGTCTGCAGATGGAACGAGACAGTGTGGTCGCCCACACCTTTGACATAAAGATCTGACTCACCAAGTCCTGAAAAGCATGAACTCAGTGAGTGGATGGGAGGATACTACACTGAACCGTACTGAATGTTGTTGCCAAATATAATGACATGGGGAAGCAAACATTGGGCGGTCCCACACCTGGCTGACTGTGACCGTGTAATCAACTCCCGCATCGGACATTACAGCCACAAACGCATGTATAAAAACAGAAAGAGATGAACTTTGAGAAATTTGTTAACAGTGGAATTTATTTTGTTTATATAAAGTAACATGTGTTTAATGATGTATATTTAATGTGTCATGGAAATGGGTTAACACCAATAAAATAATAATATACCTCAGTGACACTGCCTATGTCATACAAAGTGGCAAACTTTGGGGCAAAAATGTTGAACTTTCACAACTGATTCTTCTGCTATTAAGATCCATTAAATTATCAAAATAAATAATTTTAGACTTATGACCTTATGATGAATACTATACTTAATAGCTACAAATATATAGCATTCAGCCATCGTAAGGTCTTAAGTCTAAAATATATTTCATTTATTTATTTCACAACTTATTCTTATTTTGAGGACATGAAGTGAAAATAATTTTTGTTGAACAGGGTTATGTCCTAACTCAACCTATCTGAAAAATCTTCAGTTGTTTAGATTTTCCTGATGGTCATCTTACAGAGATTATAATTATAGTTATCTGCTTTGTTATGTTACCAATAAAAAAAGTTGCAATACACAACGAAACATCAGCAGGTTTATAAGGAGTTTTACTGTGAATTGAAAAATCCTTCAAGAACTGTGACTTACATAGACAACACATCCTGAACAGTATAACTATAGCACTTCACATAAAAGTTCGAGCATTTCACGACTACAACCATGCATAACACTTAGCTCAGCATCCCTAACATAAGAATAATAAATTGTGTTTGACTTGTAATAGTAAAACAAAAAGTGATTGTCTAACTAAACATACCAGATAAAACTTTTTTTAAACCCATAATTCTACCTTGATAGAAGACTTATCAATAACTGTATGTACTCACTACTAAGTAGGTTACATACAGACTTTAATAAAAGTTTGAAGGTTTTCATGGCCAGTCTCATTAACTTATACAGACATTAATGTATAAACAAAGTGAAAAAAAGAANAAACCCATAATTCTACCTTGATAGAAGACTTATCAATAACTGTATGTACTCACTACTAAGTACAGACAGACTTTAATAAAAGTTTGAAGGTTTTCATGGCCAGTCTCATTAACTTATACAGACATTAATGTATAAACAAAGTGAAAAAAAGAATGAAAAACAAAGCAAAAGAACAACAACAACAAAGCATCGACTAAAAAACTGGGAAAAGCAATAAACTATTTTAATTATTTTGAATAAATTACCTGTATGTGACTATTTTCTTATTATATATTGAGGTGTCTGTTGCTCGGTGCTAATGATACAGCAGTTATAAAAGGAAATTCAATTAAGATCAGACTGATAGTGTTTAAAAAATAAAACACTATCATGCACTGATCTTTTCCTGCCAGAAAGTTTCCGTACCAGTAAATTTTGGGATAAAAAAACAAGCAACATTAGTATTACTATAGTACATGTCCAAATGACTTATTTTTGAAAACTTAAATAGATTCATTCTACATCAGGGGAATAAGATACACCAAAATTAGTTGCATTTATGATTATATCACTAATATATTGACTGCTAAAGAAAAAAAAATTGGATTTGTAAAAATACGTTATCTTGAATTCCTTATTGAGAGAAAGTGCAAGCTCCCGCTGTTACCTCATGAAAACGCACGACAGCTTCATAGTTCAAATGTGATACTAAAAAACCAACTAACTAAAGACTACACACTGACAGCGGTGGTCTAGTGGTAGCGTCTTTGCTTCCATGATCTCGCTGAGCTGTAGAGCACGGGTTCAAACTCTGCTCGTCCAAACTAGGTGAGGTTTTCAGCTGGAATTTTCCTCACTCACCCCAGAAAATAGTTGGTACAGTACAAGTTCCCTGGCCACCCAACATCTCTCCTTCCCAACTCCCTTACCCAAGTCCAACGGTTAGGTGGAAGAGCAGGCCTCATGGTCTGAACTTCGCCAAAAGACATGTAATAAATAATTAATAAAGAAAGGGTAGCTAGCAACTCCAGTTTTTTTTAGTTGGGAGTAGTCAAATGGGTACTGGGTATATTTTCCCCAGGGAGAAAATGTTTTTTCTAATGTACCCAAAGTGAGTCATTAAACACAATGAGAAAACACATTACAAACACAAACAAAATTTTATAATGAACTAAATGGAATTTACTTACCCTTAAGCTGGGTATTCTCAATGGCAAACATGTTGAGGGCAAGCAGTTGCATGAAGCGTTGCGCAGTCACAGGGACAGGAGAATGTTGCAAAATGGCTCGAAACTCTCGCAACATTTGCAACGCTGCTTCTTGGAAAGTCTCCATTCTACAAGAAAAAGTATCATAAAATGTTTTCTGTTCAATACTTAAATCTACAAAAATTTTCTAATTCACAGAACATAAAAACAGAACTCTACCACATTTTGTTGATCCCCATTCTTAAAAAATTAGATTTCTTTCTATTTAGATTTAACAATACAAGACAGCAATTACTATTTAGAATCAATAGCATTGAATTTTACACCAAAAACCATTATATAAGTCAGTGGTTATGAGAAACTAACACTTTCTACCTTCATAATATTTGTAAAGATAAAGGGTTGAGAATACTTATGGAGGTTTAAAGAGATTTATCTTAAAAAATTCATGAAAATTCATGTAAGTTAAGCCATGTATTTATGAATTCATTGAGTATCTTCCAAAACTAACCNGGAGGTTTAAAGAGATTCATCTTAAAAAATTCATGAAAATTCATGTAAGTTAAGCCATGTATTTATGAATTCATTGAGTATCTTCCAAAACTAACCTTGTACCTAACATTAATAAATTCCAAAGTTGATTACTTACAATTCAGTTCATATACCTATTCTCATTAATTCTCCACATGTACAAAAAAATTCTTAAGCAAACCATAACTATATGACAAATTACTTCAGGAATTCACTGTGGAGTCAATAAATAAATCATTGTAAAATTTGTCAGACACTCTCCACTTACTTTTCATGACAAGAAACATGAAATTGACAGAAACATAACATTGATGAACAACCTTGGTGGGCATTTTGCACTGTTGGTGAGGGAACAACTGTTCGTTCATCTATTCAACAACAGATTTTTTAATTTCAAAGTTCCGTTTGAGAATAATTTAATTTTAAAATTCATCCACCCACTTGCCACCAGAGAACCATCAGATCAGCAGTCAGCAGAAGCTGAGAATGGAAGCAACAGCTTCCGGAACTAATCCAGACTATCAGATTTTTTATTATAGGCTCCTGATTTCTAACAGCTGTAGAGCATACAACAAAAATTGCAGAAAAAAACAGTTAACACCATTGGATTTGTCATTTTCTTCTGCATGCACACATGTGGAAAATTTGCTTTTATGAATGAATATTAAACTTTTAAAAACTAGAAATGTATCAAAAAGCGTGATATTTTTACAATTCTTGCTGATACGTTGCCTTTAATATTTTTATCAAATAAACTAAGAGTACAAAAATAACTCTTAAATGATCCCTGTTGTGTCTGTGACAACATTCATAAATTTCAAGCTTCTACTTGCAAAATACTATGGGATATTAAATATTTTCGAAAACACTGCTAAAAATGACCGGACACATTATTAAGGAATAAAATTTATACTGTTGCACTCAGAAGGATGCCATGATCATGTTACAGTAGAATTAAAATGTTTAAGCTATTTATGCAACCTCCAGTAAGTGATAAATAAAACCATGTTTTCAATTAGCGATCAGCGAGGGATTCCAGTCACGCGTGTTGTTGCCATTCGTATTGCTCCACTTTGTCAGCTGTGGAGTCCAGTCTGTCGACTGAATACAGCATCTGCAATAACACGTGGACTATAATGCACCACTTGCTGATTATTCAAAACATGGTTTTATAGCAGATTTTCAAAATGCAGATAAATCCTATGGTGGTAACTGTCTTTTTCTGCAATTCTTGTAGTATGCTCCACAGCTATTACAAGTCAGGGGTCTATAATAAAAAACCCGATAATAGTTCGAGTTGACAAAGTAATTGGAGTGTATGGCCCACAAATTATTGCAACGACATAAACCCTAACTAAAAATTGCTTTTTAAATTTTGCATGTTTATTGTCAACTTCACATTCTATGGGTATTTTTAAGTAAAAAGTTTTACTTGTGATAATATCTGCATTGACACTGATGAGAAACAAACTTTTGGATTTTATCAGATTATTCTTATAATTATTTTTTTGCTCAATTTATGTGAATTTAAATGAAAATGGACATCATCAGAAATGGTTCCAATGAATTAAAAGACTAGAAAATTCAATGAAAAAAAAATGAGAAAAAAAGTACCATTTTTTTTAATAATCTGGGAACTTGCTGGGTTGCTTCTCAGAATTACACCTTGTTGACTATATCACCACTAAGAGACTTTTTGCACCAAATAAGAAACATTTTTTTCTTAATTATTAGCTGTCTATTGCCCTATGAAAAGTGAGACACAAGTAATGTCGCACTAAGTGAAGCAAGCGTCCAATCAGCACATATAGTAACCACTCAGTCTTTTCACCACATATAATGCAGCATGTATCCACTCACATTTGTATTTTTCACATAACTTGTGACACTCTTTCTCATGCAAGTATTATTTACATATTCTTTTTCAATTTTTTCATCGTTATCAGAGCTTTCTTATTAGATAAGTAATAAATGAGTCTACATGCTGATATTTTGTGTGTTATCTATATTTATTAACTTTTTTTAGTTTTGTATCAGTAAAAGAGTTAATTTTTTAACTTTGGGACCATAAGAGATTAGTTTTGGAAAAACTCTACAATATAATGGACAGAATGACTATATAATATACTGGACTATTTTGTTTCTTTTCAGCTCAACTTTAACATTATTTTTGTTTCTGAATTAGGGCCCCAAGTCAATTTGATTATATTGTACATAGAGGGAACAAGTCTTTACATGTTACTTGTTCATATTGTTCTCAGACCTCAACTATTCATCATTGCCCACAACATTCAGTAGTTTAATGTTTTTTTTGTTCCACAGTCCATTTTCAAAATTATTTCCTAATTCAGTTACCTCATTTTTTATCATAATCAAATTTCAAGATGAAAGTTACTTAAATATAATAAGCATAGTATGTCAGTTTGAGTTATACAATCATTTATAATTATAAGCCCTTATCTGTATTCAGGAAATTGGAATAAGATTAAATTCTACACTGGTCACACTCAGAGCAACACATGCCCAATTGCAAGACTGCCCACTGGTGGGTTAAGGATTCTAGTTTGCATCTACCGGAAAAATTCTCAAGAAGTTTTACTAGACTCCTAGACAACACTTACCCAATTTTGGTGAAAAGTTTGCCATGAACATTGAGGTAGCTTGTGATGAACCTCTTGTTAACCTGAAACAAAACATTGTAACAGTTTATGTTTGTTCATAAGTTATTTCTACAAACACAGTTAAGTGCTTGCAATTTTCAAACGCAATGGTTCCCAACATTCTTAGACTAGCAGAGTCTTCATCTACAGAGTATTTCCTCCAGCGTCAATGATACAAGCCATTCACTATACAGTACAGTGAACTTTATATTATAATTCCAACAAAATTATTTTCACAAAATAGTGTGATAGTATCAAAAGGTAGAGAAAGAAATTAAGTCCTACAATAACAAGTTGACTGCGGATTTTTAATAGTTTACATCCATTTTTTAAATTTAGTATTGTTAAATATATTGAACTAGCTTTAGATATTTATTGTGAATTTTTTTGTTCTCAGGATTGAAATGTTGTGAGCTAAAAACTTTCACAATAAATATTGTGTACACTCCATCTAAAGCTAGTACAATGTTCTTAACAATAATAAAGGTCTTTATTGTTATAAAAATATACCATATTGGCCTGAATATAATATGATCCCAAATCTAATGCCATCACAAGTATTTTGAAGGAAAACTCGGAAAGAAGACATAACTATTTTCTTCAATTCTTTTAAATTACAACTTAAACTATAAACATTGTTAATTCAAAGCCTTCTTTCAACATAGTCAATATTTTCTCTATGTCATCACATAAATAACAAGGTAATGTTTAGAAATGATAAATACAAGAAGCCTTGGCGTAAGAGCTTCCAAGAACTGAAACACAGGCCGCTGAAAACAACTACCGACGACATCACCACAGACACAACACTGGTGTTAAAACGACATGGGCGGGACTACAATGCTACATCATAATATTCTTGGAATATTTGAGTTCACAATTAGTGATTATATATAGATGCTAAAACATTTGTTGAGGTGCACAATAATCAACTTGTGATAACTTTTGGTCAGGTGAAAATGGTGACAAGCCGGGCATCGAACCCAGGACCCCTGCTTTGATCGCAAGGGTGGCTCGTCGCAGTTTTCACCTGACCGAAAGTTATCACATATCTTCTCCACGTGTAGGGTACATGGAAGAAATATGTACATGTAAATAATCAACTTATTGTAGCTAATCTTGAAGTACTCGAGTGTCAAAATATCAAGTGAAAACTTCGTTACTTAATGATTTTAATTAAATTAATGTATATGTTAATGAGAATACTCTTGTAACAGGGGTTAAAGCCTGTTGATTAATCAAATAAACAAATAAATAATCAAATATAGTGCAAATACGACTTTTGAAGGTACAAATCGGGAGGGGGAGGGGACAACGCACTATATTCAAACCAATATGATATATCTCATTTAAATTTATGGCGCAATGTTGCAAGGCACTGAGATGCTGTCAATGATTCGCCGACAACCACTAGTTAAAAGCAAGCTGCAGAGCAATGCAGACACTCACGTCTACGCTAGAGAGAGATGCAAGCTCCTCCTCCTCCGTGTCATGGTGCCTCAACTCCTGAGCCGCAGCAGTGGTGATGTGCAACCGTCGGCCTCCCTCCGGATGCACCCAATACTCTCGACGGAGCCCTTCCCGGCCCGTCACCTCCTTCTCCTTCATGCGCTCTCGTCTTCTGGCCTCTCTCTCTTCCCTTCTTCTTTTCTCAGTCTGTTCGTACTATGAGAGGAAACATAGGAATAAAGCTTAATTTCAAGAACAACAAAATAAAATAATATCTCATCAAGATTTAAAAAACATCGAATAATCTCTGGTGGGCACCACGTCTGACACAATGCTATTGTGGCAACACCAGTAGTGGCAATTACAATGAGCAATTGCACGAATGTATTAATAATCAGAAATAACACTTAAGAATTTGTTTTTGTTTGCTGTAGCAGCTAGTTTTTTAAGGTGGGTCCAGAACTCAAAGTTAGTCAGATCACCAAGATGAGAAATTATTTTCTTTATTTTTATTCTAATTGTTTTAAAACACCAGAATATGAATAATAATGGAGAAAAAAAATTATTTAATTTTTATCTATCAGTACAAAATATAGTGCAAAGATTATTCAAGAGTTGCTTGACTCGTTTGAAATGCACAAGAGCATTTAAAAGTATTGTGGCCGAGCGCAATGATTTAGCGATTTATACACTTCACCTCAGAATGAAATATCTTTCTCAAATATCTACCGACATATAGATAAAAATGATGAAAAAAGACTTTGGAAAATTTACTAAAATCAAAGTAATCTTTCATCACTTTTCTGGCTCAAAAGCACTTAGAATTCTGGTAAACTTATTAAAATAATTGTATCTTTTTACTTATTAAAGCTTACTATTATGAGCAATAATTGGAAGTATAAATCGACTTTCGTCTCTGAACGAAACGCAGTTCCTTCCCTGTCCGAGACACATCTGCTGGGCACTCTCCAACAGGTCATGACATTTGACTGTTATGTGGAATGTGTAACACTAAAGAAATGTACAGCACTCCCTACCAACAACTGAAACTATAAACTATAAATGACACATTTCCCAGTACAGTGGGTGCCGGCTCTGTGACTCCTAGATAGTCATTGGTATTATATGAAATAAAACTTCAGCGGTAAAAAACGAATTCTGAAAAAATATTCTTATACTGACTAAGGTATAGCAGTAATGTGTCCCCTAGTAAAATAATACTAATATATAAGAAAACAAATGTATACCTAGTTCTGTTTTTTAATACATTATTTCATTAAATAAACTAATTAAATTTACTTATCAAATTGGTTATGAAAAAATGTTTATAAATTCATTTATTAAAAATTTAATGAAAATTATTTTAATAATGAATAAAGTCGAGTGTAGCTCAGTCACCAGATATTACTTAAGTAATGTGAATCAAATATTTTATTAGTGATAATGAACTTATGAGATCTTATTTTTAAGTTTATGACATGTATAGAAACTTTTATAAACTACATAGCAATTCACGTTAGAAGAAGGAAAATAAAGTTTAATCCCTGCGGACTGTTTAACTTTACTGGACAATATTATTTCACTATTTCTGGAACTTTTTTTTCCGCCTAAAAACCCTTAAATCATCTCTCATTCATCACACAGAAATAGAGATCTAGTATAATGCATTTGAAAGAAGGCAACCAAAAATGTACTTTAATTTACACTACACTCACCTTTTTTCTACTTTCATCAAATAACAAAATCAAACTTTCTCTGGCAGATTGAAATGGATTTGATGCCATAAGACTTCTCATGTAGTAGTAAACTGCATCCAATTTTCTTCTCTGTAGAAAGGAGAAAGATTTTCATTTATTATCTTATCAATTTAGTTGTCCTCATAATATGACTGAAAAGAAATATGGATAAAATATACAAACCGCATAAGTGGCTAATATTGCAAGTTGGTTGTAAGGCCGGCCATTCTTTGGGTTGATCTGGTTTGCTTTAATGTACCAACTGCAAACAAAAGTATAGGAAAAAAGAAACTGTATACAATGTCTCGCACTGAATGGTATCTATGGTTTAAAAGACTCGCCCCAAAAATTGTTGAATAAACTTTATGAATACAAATTAATACATATTATATTTGTGATATTCATGACAATTGGTTCAGTAGCAACCTTTGACATTTTATTTCAAACTTTATGAGATTTATGATAACTTTACTTTATATACATGTATACTCTCATACCTCCTAGCTTTTCCAAAATTCTGTGTTTCATTTACTTGCTCCTTATAACGAGCAAGGTCTCCCAAAAAGAGAAATATTTTTTGTGCAGAAATTAGTGCCAATCCAACAAAGCCCAGGCCTTTGGTGGACACAACATTTGGAGAAAGATACAACTCCAACTTGAATTTGTAAGTCTGTTCTAGTGCCTCCAAAAGTTTCTCTAAATAAATGGTTCCCTACAAAAATAAAAACAAGCATTTTAGAACACCAAGTAAAGACAATACTTGAAAGAACAGAACGTTGACTTCTATCTACCTCTTCAATAATGGATAACATAATTTCTTTGTATTTTTCCTTGTTATCTGGATCTTCTGTTAAAGCTTTCCTCAAAAGTTCAATGATATTATAGAACATTATTTTCCAAAGATACTGTTCAACATTCTCAGTCTGGGAAAACTTGATATCAGTTGTCAAAAACTGAAGCATTAATTGTTGTAGATATCGGCTGTAAACAAAAATAAATTCGCAAGTATAAATATTTTTATTTCCTATTAACAAAGGAAGATTTATAGGAGAAAAAAGAGTAGACATATCTAACAAATCACAAGAAACCTGTCACACAACAATTCTATTAAATAATTTCTATACAAAAAGAAGAGTATCTCAGGCAGTGTGTGTGTGTGTGATTGTATGTCTTTCAACAAATCTAGTTTTAATCCCAGCATGATGAAAATTTGCACACTTGAGCTTCAAAACTGGAAAGAGCACCGTCTACTTGATATTTCAAAAAACCACTCCCCTCCACCATTTTCTTTACTTTTAATTTTCACTTATTAATTTGGAATATTTAATGAACTGATTGAGATATCACATTGATTTTTGAATCTCAACATTGGTAATTTAAATATCTAGAAACGGGATTCTGGATTCAATCATTTCCAAGTTGGTGCAACTTTTATAAAAATCTTTTGTTGCATTTTACTCATTTGCAAGTTTTATTCATTGTTGCATAGAGGTATGACCTGTTTGAAAATCTTTGTTTTTCAAGTACTCATTGAAACAAACACTACTTCCCAAGTGTTCATGCAGGAACAAAAGAATTCGGAAGTCTTAACTATGCGATTTCTTTATTATGCTATCTGTGTGAATCGTATTTTCCTTCTTGATGGATATTAAAATAATTCTTAATCACGTATGTAAAAGCCAACTATACTAAAAAACATGAGTTTTTTTTTTTTTT
>NNCF01126804.1:185315-220531 GCA_002313205.1 Laupala kohalensis
GGAACCAACATTAGTCGAGACGTGTTGAGGAAACACAACAAAGTATAGCTCAGCAGGGAAACAAACTCACTCTTTCACGCTCAACAGAACATAGGAAGAGAAATGGTGTGTGCAGATGATCCAGTAAACATGGGGAGTGAGCATAGCCCAGAAAGTTATGCAGAAGCCCAAATTTCTGCGTGTCCATGGGGAGCAAATTCAGCAAAAACGTAACCTATTTGCTACCAAGAGTTGTCTAACAGTACCTAACTAACCAACTTTGTCATGTCTTTTACATTCTGTTACTTTTTAAACATATAATAATTCAGCCTACAATTCCCCTCCCAAGAAAAACAATATTAGTTGCTTCTCCAGTGTACTAAGAATGGCCCGAAGTTTCCTCTTTTATGGAAGCCTTTCTTATTTCGAGTTCTGCTCTCCCGACACAAAATACACGAGGTACATTTCATCCTGTATTTCACACAATATTCCATTCATTTTGAAAAAGTCACTTATTCACAAAAATAAAACAAAACATTAAAAAATACATGAATGAGGTATTACAATGATGCAGTAAACAAATACAGCAGTAATAAAAGATTTGGAGACATTGTGAAAGGAGTGGGATGCGTTTTCTCTTTATCTCTCATATGCGCTTTCTTATGTAACCAATGCCATTGTTCAGACACTCACATGCATCCTTTCCTTCTGTCTATGTCATTTACCTAGTATGTCTGTCGTATATTAACATGGATGCAAGTCAGAACATGGATTGAAGAGCAGGTTATAATAGGTATAAGTTTTCATACACTAACATTTTTTATGACAAACCTTTTATACAAGGTAAAATTCTTACTTCAATTTCAACCACGAAAATTTGACCAAATCCATCAAGACACGCATTCATTAGCTAAATATAATAATACACAGATGGAGTAGTAGTAGAAAGTCAGAAGTAGGTATGTACCAGTAATAGTTAAACAGAACAAAGACCACTTTAAAAGTTACATTTTCAAATACAAGGAATATTATACCAATACATATTAATACACATAATGAAATATCACGAAAAAATGAAATATCTGATATTTACATATGATCCAGCGGCCCTATAATAAACATGTAAAACGAAAACAAACAACAGTACACAAACGCAATAAGTTTACAACACAACAAGAAAAATCTTGATTGAACAAAATAAACAAATATGATACATACCAGAATCTTAGGAGATGGAGTGTTTCTCAAATCAAAAGTATCCTTTGTAGTTGTAGGAGTAACTTCAGACACTTTATGAGATTTGTCTTCAAGAACAGAATCCTCTTGTTTCAGAGTTTCACACGAACTATGGTTCTGGCTCCTAGTTTCCTGTTCCCATGAGAGGTTCCTACAATAAAACATGAAACCAGTTAAACAATCATGTTCTACAGTGATGTATGGACTAAAATAGATGGAAGTTGATCACTTACTTCTGTTTCGATTCTGGAGATGTCCGAGTTTCCAGAGACATCGGAGGAATAGATTCCTCTGTGTTCTCTTGAGCTTCAATGTAATCTGAATCGGTAGCAGTCGGAGAGGACCCTTCTTGTGCCTGCTTCTCAGACACCTCCCCAGCAATTACAGAGGAATCTTCATACTGGGGAGAAATTTGAGGCGAAGGCGTCCTTGTATCTGGCACAATCGGCAACGGAGGAGTAGCAGTGAGTCTATCTGGAGTCAAAGAGCGGGTGCATCTCCCGGTATTTGCTTGCATCCGATCTATTTCTATGTCTTCGGGACGTAAGCGACCTCGCCCACGAGAGCGAGGGCCGGGCAAAGTATGAGCCCAAAACTGTGGCGGGGGAGGAGCTTCGGCTAGAGGCATACTCTGCTGGAGCAAGTAGCCTGACTGGGAATGCAGTTGGTGCTGCATGTGGGGATGGTGATTGAACGTGTGAGGCATCGGAGGAATTGACATCTGAGGTTGCGTAGGAGAGGAAGAAGCGTGCTGGGATTGAGCGGGGGCTAACAACTGTGGCGGCGGTTGATAATTCATCCCTCCACTTCCCATAAAAGTGACAGTCACTCCATTCCAATCATCTTCATAGTTGCCGGAAGGAGGGAGTCCGGCTTCTGCATAGTATTTCTTTTTAAATCTTGGAGCCACAAAAGTAGGATGTATGGTTTTGGGGTTCAGTTTAACAGGTCCAACATTGTTCCCATCTTTACAACTTCCCCTACGCCCTGAAGGAGGTTTCGCTTGCAACTTATCTGGGCCCCAACTTCTCCCATTACTACTCATGGGTTCCACACTCCGAGTATCCCGAGTTCTATTCATGTCAATTGGAGCAGCGGGTGGAAATGCTCGAGGTTCAGAAGCTTGACGAATCTCTCTATTAGATGTTTCTCTTCTCAGAGAATTTGGAGATTCTGCTCGCCAAGGTGGTGCAAGGTTATCCTCCGAGCACCTGGAATCACCCTCACTTGGTTGCCTGTTTCTCCTATTACCTGAATAGCGCATATTACGCAAATCTTGCTGAGATGTATAAACCTTGTCATCAACTTCTTCCACAATCAAACTTTCACTATTTAATTTATGCACACAATTAGCATTGTCCTTATCAATAGAGTCCTTCTCACTCCTTCCACCGCCCCTTCTCCCTTGCGATTTTGGCCTTCTACTGTTCTCGTTTTGACTGTACGAACCATTTCTGTTAGTTACATCTGATTTCAAAACTTTACTTTCATGCACAAAATTATCAGCACTTTTCAATTCCATTTCTCTATCCCAATCTTCAACACTTTGTAAATGTAGAACTCTCTGATCTTTGTTAAAGTTTATGTGATTATCACTAGAACTATTAGTATCAACTACACTCCTCGTGTCACTTACACTAACAGGGGACTTATTTGACACTTCCCTTTCAGCAAGTGCTTGGACCAATGGTTTCGGAATATAAATAGGCTGCTCAGGTTTCTTGCTTTTCTTTTTAGATTCACTGACTGCAGACTTTGAACTACCTGAAGATATGTTTCCAAGACTATTCCTACGATTTCTATTGCTTGAACTAGGAGCTGAGATGTGAAGATTAGACAATCTATCCGTTACTTTATCAGTTTCTCTCACATTTCTATATGAAGTCGGTTCACTGTATTCATAACCTTTCAGAGATCTATTTAACTGTTCCTGGGATAGTGAATGGTTTTGCCTCTTTGATTCATGCTTCAGTTCACTATTAACACCTGGAGTGACAAAATTTTCATTGGAAGACTTCAGTTTTCGGCCATTATCAACACTATTAGGTTCTTCTTCCCCTTGTGCTGATTTGCGCAGAGGTCCGCTTCCAGGGCGATATATTTCGACTTGAGGTTTTCCACGTCGTCCTTTGACTTCTTCTTTCACCCTCATATCTTGAATGTCATCTATAAAAATGAAAGTGATGAACTTTTTCCAACAAGAGACCCATAACTTGATCAACTCGATATTAAATACAATTAAAATGTTGAAACATAACCAAAATCTATAACTTAGATTGAAACTAGTATGACGTTTTATTCTCTTGAAAAATTTTGCGAACATAAAATTATTGATTAATTCTCACGCGTAATACACTTCAATGATTTAAAATTATGTGCATGATATCAAAATATGTGAACTCCCACAAGGTCATTTACTTGGCCACCTAGAATTACGCTAACTGCACCACTGCACCCTGCGATACCCTCTTACAATAATCACTCCTACACACAATTCACAGTTCCACAAAGGCGATAGTGGCACAAGTAAATGTGTGAAAACAATGTATTAGGAATTAAAAGATAAATACACTAAATTTAATTCACCTTGAGAATTGTTTCCCCACTTATTGCGTCCTTTGTCGATATTCGCCATGATGCCGAAGAGTAATGGTGAACCACAGCATAGCCAACTACCAGTATAGAAATTACCTCTGTTCTCGACTCCACACCTCTGCCGCGCGCTGCACGTATCAGTCCGTGAATGATGTCGTCTGGCAATGTGTCGGGGGAGGACTGCGTGCCACATGGCTGTAATGAAGTGTAATAGTGATATGTGTTTGGGAATCTTATATTCGTTTGTTTTTCATAAGTATCAAGTGTTTTATATATCGAACGCCATTATTAAATAATTATTTATTCATCTTTTTATCAATAAAGTGTTCCTTTACACGTGAGTTCGTTGCATGGTTAGGAACTGTTACTGCTTGTTGTGAATAAAAATTGCAGAAGACACTTGTGTGTGCTATTGTAACAAAATTAAGATATGGCATTGTCTGTTGCCTCGAGTGGGCGCAGATCTTTAGTTTCTATTGTGTCAGCAAAAGCCCTCTCTCGCCGTGCAACTAGTCAGAGAAGAGTTGAAGTCCCTATTCCAGATGACGTGAGGAAAGTTGTTCTAGAATACAGGAATAAGACGAACCCAAAAGGTTACGAGGATTTGGTTTGCTCTTTGAGAGATTATCCCATTGAGGTTTGTTTTTCTTTCTTTTGAGTCAATATTTCATTTTTGAATGAGTGTTAATGAACATTTTATTTTATAGGATGCTGAACTTTCCAAGTTACTTCAACTTCTTCGGAAAGATATTTATTTACTGAACCAATCAATTCATCATTTGGTTAATGCAATATTAGTAAGTAACTTAATTTTGCTAGTTATGTAGTTGACAGATGTTACAATACTAACATGTGTTCACTTTCTATAGAAAATAAAATGGACCCACAGATGTCAAAAAACAGTGCAAGATTATCAAGGATTTTTGGTGGACTTATTATCAGTTCACAATTACTATACAAAAATTGTTTTTGAGGAGTTAGTGTCAACATTTAAGTTGGGTCAGTATCTAGTCATAAAACATGTAAGTATTGGTGTTATGCAAGAAACCATATTGTATAAAATTCTTTCATTTTTCAGTGGAGGGTCAATGTGATATCAACACTCCTCTTGAAGAAAGTAATGATATGAATAATTATGTCCATGAAGTATTAAAAATTTTACTACATATAATTCCTATGTAAGTATTGTTCCTTTATTTTCTGTCTTTTTTATAATGCAATCTCTCAACATTGATCAAGAGGTGGCTTCAAATTAAATTAAGATTTATCATGATATTTTGCATGTATTGAGTGCCTATTAAACCATATCTGTACTGACAGTAGTTTCTATATTCTCTTCTCAAGATCATACTTGATCAATATATTGATTTTGATATTGTTTCCATATATTGTGTAAAATTGGGTAATACTTATTATGTTACAATCTTTCTTTGAAGGAAGATGTTTCCTGAAAAATTCGATTTTAAAGTTTAAAGAAGCCATTGAGATCAACAATTCCATGTTAAATAATTTTACTATTTTTTATTATTATTATTATTTTGTATCAGCATATATGTGTGTGTGTGTTCATCACTAACGACCAATATTCATGATATTGCACAATTACACCATATGTTCAATCCTCTGCAACATATTTTCCTCTGTTTTGCCTTTAGACTGTAATCTATGTTGTAATTGTTCAAACTCTATCATTTACAACAGTGTGAGATAATTTACATTTTTAAATCTTATTTGTAGTAATTCTCATTGTTTATCCCACATTCAGTTGGTGCCTATTTTTCTAAGTGAAATTGGTCTGAAATCCTTTATATTACTGTAAAGGGTGTTATTCTAACTGAGTTATCATTTCAGGTCATCTAATCTCCTAAAAGAAACCATTGAAGATAATTTTCCTTACTTGAGAAGATGTGCCGAGGAACATGTATTTTATTTCTGCAATGTGCTGCGAATAGTCGAATACCAACCAACTCTAGGCACAGATTTTCTTTTTTTGATTATTGATAAGTAAGTTTTGCTGTATATGCATGTAAATGTTAGCAGAACTGAATGGAATGTTGGTTTTACTAATGCAAGTTTAATTGTTTTATAGGTTAATATTATTAGATGTTAATGCCCCAAAGCATGAAATTATTGGTAGTGAAGATGACCAGAAGGACCAACTTTTCGAAATGGATTTAGACTCTAATGCATCTAGCATGAAGCATCCTATTGCTGATACATTGGACCGGTTACTAGAAGTTTTCTTTCATTACATACGTTCAACATGTTACGATAAAACTTCAGGTTCAGAACTCAAAGTTGATGCTACTAAGCAGTTATTTCAAGAGATAATGAATGTTTTTGACTGTTTGATCCTTCCCACTCACGCAACTCATCATGTGCAGTTTATTGTATTTTATATGTGCAACATGAAAGTTCAGTTAGCTGACCTTTTCCTGTCATACCTGTGGCAGAAAGTTACTTCTACAAGAGTGGCTAATGTTATTAGACAATCTGCAGTTGCCTATATTGGTAGCTTTTTGGCGCGTTCCAAGACTGTTTCTATTCGGTGAGTGGTCCTATTAGTGAATTATTTTATTTATTCTAAAGTATGCTTATTCTCAAACTAAGTTTTTTTCTTTTAGAATGTTGACAAAGAGGATAACAGAAATGTGTATTTGGATTCATAATTATATCTGTAAGCAGGAAGATGTTGATTGTTCCCATGCTGACATTAGAGCTCACCCGGTTTTCTATTCTGTTTGTCAAGGAATCTTCTATGTTATTTCACTTAGATATAATGAATTTGTTGAATCCAAGAAAGGTAGGTTGCACCTAATTTCTTATATTATTCTGATGCTAGAATTCTATCTTCTAATCTCATTTGTTCACAAAATAATATCGAATATACAATCCAAGCATGAAATATATGCTTGTTTAGTATTAAAAATAGAATAAACATTTCAACAACAATATGGACTATTTTTGCATTTCCGGATCATCCATAAATTATATAATGCAAAATACCATTTTTAACACCCCTCTCCCCTCCACAGTGCTTATTCAACTATAATCCCATAACCCCACAGTCAAATCATTACATATCACTATCCCCCTCCCCCAATTAAGCGGGTTCAAATTTCAATACATACATCAGAATTGTACTACAATTAATGTCCATTATATAATCTAATGAAATAAACAATGCGAGACTTACGACCTTATATAAACTGTATATATAATGTTGCAAGTTTTTATCACAAAATATATACGGTTCTTCGATAAAAGTTGCATTATTTATTTAATACACCGGAATTATTCATTCTCGATTGTTCTGTGCTTTTACTGAACAATTGAGTACATGGATTAGTGACCAACTTGTAAGGGTTGTTAAAGAGGCAAAAGTACTTTATAAAACTAGGTTACATAACACCAAAGGTAACACCTCCCTACCCTGCTGTATCACAGGGAAACTATAAAAGAAAGTTTGTGGACAGTCTCGTAGGTCTCTTACTAAAACTTCTATGATAATAGATCAAATGTTTGAATATTAACCAAATAAAATAAACATTTTGTTTGAAACTGACAAGTGGTCTCTAGAACTAAGAGTGTTTTGAGTACTAATTTTAGGGAAGCTGGAAATCCTTTTGCTGCCTTAAGTTTATGAAAGGTGAGAGTTGCACACTCGCAGCAACGTTTATTCCCTGGCAACTGAACATATCTTCTACTCAATATCCTACATAATGTGGTGAGGCAGATGAGCAGGTCTAATGGCCTGAATTGTTGTAAAATAAGACATGAAATTAAAAAAAACATAATTCACTTCTAATTATTCAAGTTTAATTGCTATTTATTATCATATAATGTAAGAACGTTAAGTATACAATAAAAAATAAGGTTTCTAATGACCTAGTCGTTGGCAACAAGCCCTAAAGCCCCAATTTAAAAAAAATTACAACAAAGTAGTTTCAATCCGTGGTGTCATTTTTATATCAGGTTTTCTAAACAATTCAAATGATTAATTTAAATTTTGTGTTCTGTTTTAAATTCTAAACATTTAATTCAACATATTTGCTTTTAATATGATTCACCATTGAACTGAATGAAATTTAGGTATCAGCTTGTGTGCAGGATGAGTGGCCTAGTGAAAAATTATGTGCATGGGGCAGTTTCATTCCTGCAAATAAATTTATTTAGAATTGTTGAAATTTGAAAACTCAGATGCTCAATTAATGTAGAAATTAAAATTGCTTGACCTCTTATGCAATGATTTTTTTCTGTGGAAAAACTCTATCAAAGTCGGAACTTTTAAAATTCACTTGGTGTGAATTTCATCTGAAGTAGTAAAATATCTTGTTTTTTCACAATCGATTACAAATACACAGATTATAAGATCAAGTTTAAGGTACTTATTCAACACAGTAAAATGCTCTTTTATTGTAATAGTAAAACGATTATCGGCAAGTGTGACAAACCGGAAAACTGAATGAAGTGCAAAATTTGTTTTGCTTATCTCCTGTGACCATGCAAACTCGTACTTATCAACTAAAGGTATTAATATGATTTCCAGCTTTCGTCAAATTAAGTCCTGGAAATCTTTTGGAATCTAGTTCTACAAGATTAAATTCCACTTTTACTACGAGGTATATTTTTTAATAGAATTTAATGTTTTCTTCTATTTTCAGGCTTGTTGTTTTTGCAAGGATTGAATTTTGCCAAAATAGTGACTTGTAACCTTAATCCACTGAAGTTTTGTCATCCAGAAATAGTTCAGAATTTTGCTGTTGTTACAAGAACTTATCAGTTGGCTTATTGTTTTACTATCATTGAAAGCAATGCTCGTATGAATTTGCCTGTTGTTCATATGAATGAAGAAGGATTGACACAAGGAGTTTCTGAAAAAGAAATTCTTGATACTTTTTTTCCCTTTGATAGTTTCATTTTAAAAAGGTAATTTTGACGTGTTATTTTGATGTAATTTACGATTATGGTACGAGCAGTATGTTCTATATAATAGCTTGAAATTTGGCCATTTTTTTCAAAGGAACCTAATTTGTGTTTTTATTGTTCTTATGGGGAATAAGTTTGTCTAACAGTAATGGAATTTTGTGTTTCAGGTCTTCTGTCTTTATTACTCCTGGGTATCACGAAGTAAAATCCCCTGAATTGAAGGACACTTCTCTTTCTGAAGATCAGAAACAAGACGAAGATAACGATGACAATGATGACTTTTTGGTTAATTATTGTTCAGATTCCCCAGCTATGCCTATCTTTGGTGTTAGTCCGAATTTCTAATTGTTATTAACTTATTATGTTTTGAAGCCTGTTAAACAGGATATAAAAGACATCAATACAGAAGGCTTCAATAAAGAGAGAGTTGGAGGAATACATAATGAAATCTTCGTCAGCTCGTATCCTTAAAACTTGTTCCGATATCCCTCCTGTTTCCTGGTCACTGTTATTTTCACGTGTTGACAGAGAAATGTTTGTGCTTTGAGGGAACTGAATACAAGTAAAATCACCTACTTTTTAAAAATTATTTACTTATTTTAATTTAAATAAAAACTGTCTGGAATTTTATATCATCACAAATATATTCACAATAAATAAACATATTCAAACATTAACTGCTTGAGAAAGATTTCTCGACACTGGCCACCACAAGTTAATAGGAGTTTTCATATGACTTGAAATAGTGCAAATGTATAAATAAAGAAACTTAATTTTCACAAAAGCAGTTGCAAATTGCTTATGTCCATGTTGGGTGCAATAAACTAAATTACTCTCCAGAAACAAGAAAATGGGGTGCAAATAACATTATAGACAAAGTACAATTGAAGGGACAGAAAAAAATTCGGTGAATATGAAGTCCAAGTACATGATGATTACATTAGAGCACAGTTTTTTTTTTTCTGCCTACATTTTAACTAGAATTAAAATATCTCTCCCAATATGACACCTTTATACACTAAAAGCTGTGCCTTCATAAAAAATAATTATATTAAAAATCTAACTAAATAGTTTATTAAACTATTAACTGATAAGCAGAAATTTTCATATCAAAATACAGCAACAAATGTATAAAATCCCGTCACAATATAGCCTTCACTTTTCCAATTCAGCTTTTATTACTTCAATCATTGCACATGGATGTGTCCAGCTATGCGGCTATATCACCGAATAAAAAATATTTTTGCAAGATTGCACTAGTTCAGACAGAAAAGTTGTAGGTGAACAAAATATTTTATACTCTAAATTACATAGTGATAATAGACTTAACAATACACTGTACTTCAGTGAAAATGGTTTATAGAAAAGCCCCTGTGTGCAATGAAAATTACAACACAATACTGTTATAAATGTGAGACACTATGAACGTACACATTTTTTAGATCAACCTGAAATAATCAGGATAAATCACCCCCCAAAAATATAGATACCCCAAGTTAAAAGTTTGCAAAAATATTAAGAGTAAAACGGATAATCTTATATTCTCGTAATGGAAAGTTTATTTTAGATTTCCATAGTTACAAAAAAGGAAATCAATTAGGTCATTGGGTCTCTGGGTGCCTGCAAGTTAAGAAGCACAGACCGAGACAATCTCATCACATGGAAAAGGAGATGTTTCCACTGTCATGCACCAGCCATGTCTTCAGGTTACATGAGGAACAAAACTTGAAGTAAAATGATGACATGGAAAGCATTTTCTAATAGGTCTCACAATACTAATCATAATTCCATCATCTATGATTCCATAAATCATACTGACAGCAGTGGTGTTGGGGTAGCACCTCATCTCGCAACAAATATCTGAACACAAGAGCCTGGGTTCGATTACCCACTGTGACAAACTAAGGTCAGAAGTAGGGTGACCAGATCCTTTACTATGAAACAGAGGACACAAAAGAGAAAATTGAGGACCAATTTAAAAGAATTAATCATGCATAAAGATAAAAGACATGCAACAATAATGGTTGCAAACTTGGAAATGTATTCCATTTTACAGATGAAAAAAACTAAACTTAATAATCACCATAATTAAGATGCACCTTTGCAATACCAGTGCAGTTGCTAATATGGAGGATCTGTCAAATTGTGTATTATTCAATTTCAAATAAATGTAAAATAGATGTTTTTTATATTATATTTTGTTTTGAATTAGGTAGTTTCATCTATTATCAGCATGTCTTACCTCGATAGTACTAGAGAAAAAATTATTGACCTCCAAGTTGACACAAGCTCTCATAACCAATTAAGGTGGGGGAGAAACAAATAAAAAAACATTAAGAGGAGTGAGTGACCATCTTCATTAATATTTAATTTTGAACCTTTTCCTAATGTTCAGACGGAGTACTTGTCCCTTGTGTTAGAGTTGTGAGAGGAGTATTATTCACCTCTCATTTTTAAGGTCTTTGGCAAATCTCTTTTCAGGGACCACTTGAAACAAATGTCGTCTCAAATACACGAACTACACGAACTTTAATTTATTGACATCTGCATTAAGAGGGACATACTTCAGGTTTTGAGAACAGTCTCGGACTAGTATCATCTACGGTAAGGTGAAAATTGTGACAGACCAGGATTCGAACCCTGGAACCAGCGTCATACTCCTCCTTGAGTAGGTGCTTCAAAGTAGCGAGTTAAAAATTGCATCCAACTCATAAGTATGCGGAATCTGTACACAAGTGCTCCCAGCGTAGGGAACTGTCTGTGGTCACTTATTCCCTAAATGGAATGTGGTGCAGGTACATCAGATCAGACCAAGTGGATGTTGCGAATGGACTTGGGGAGTCGAGGCAGATAGTGCAGTGGTGGCACATCTGTGGCCATAGCAGAAAAACCCCCAGTTCATAGCAATTCTCACCTGGCCACAGACAATGCAAACTTCCCTCATCGAGAAGGTACTTGGAAGATGTGTGTTAAAAGAAAAAAGTAACAGATTAAGTTAAAGGATAGGGATGGGGCAGTTCAAGCACTCAGTTCTTCAGTGGAACAAAAAACCACGAACCAAAAGCGCAAAATTTTTGGTTACACTCTTTTTCTGAAATTTTAATTCATCACAACTTAATACAAGGTCATTTTTTAAATTTGATTTGGTGGTTATTTAAACAAACTATTTTACCAAGGCTGAAACAGAAAAAATTTCAGTCACCTATAACATCTGTGATAACACTGACAGCGGTGGCCTTGTACCGACAGCGGTGGTCTAGTGGTAGAGTCTTTACTTCCATGATCTCGCTGAGCTGTAGAGCGTGGGTTCAAACCCTGCTCGGCCAAACTAGGTAAGGTTTTCAGCTGGGGTTTCCCTCACCTACTCCAGACAAATGTCGGTTTGGTGCCGTAAGTTTCCTGACCACCCAACATCTGTCCTTCCCATTTCCCTTACCCAAGTCCAACGGTCAGATGGAAGAGCAGGTCTCATGGCCTGAACCTCGCCAAAAGGCATAAAATAAATAAATTGTCATAGGCATGAGGCAAAGAGTATTTCAAAGGAAAATTAGCTAGGTATTTATTAAGGCATATTTCTTTATTTCATTTTCTAGATTTGGTGTGTGGATGTAATTATGTTGTTAAGAAAAAACAGATAATTTAAATCAACATCAAAACTCATCAAACCAGTACATCTGCTGTTGCCTAGGATTACACCTTTATAATACAGTCATAGTTTAGGAGTGGACATACCATTGATTAATAAATAAACCATTTTTGGGGAAAAAATATGAAACTGATGAAAACGTAACATAGTATAAGAAAGTTTGTGGGCATTTTGAACTGTTGATTTAGGAACAACTCTTCAATGAGCTATTCAAGAGCAGATTGTGAAATTTCAAAGTTCCATTAGAAAACCATTTGATTTCAAAATTCATCCACCAATCTGCCACCAGAGAACCATTTGATCAGCAATTGGCAGATGTTGAAGATGGAAGCAATAGCTTCCGAAACTAGTTCGTGGAGTGTGTAGCCGAAGAATTATAACAATAATTTATTGCAGTGACTCCACTGGGAGTTCCCAAAGAAATTTACTTTGCAAATAAACAGCATTGTAATAGCATACTGTATCTCAATGTTTATGCATTCTTAAATTAAGTGGATGTTACTCAACAGTTTTGACAGATGCATTAAAGGTACTTATGGGATAATGCCACTTGACCTGTATGTGACAAAGTTAAAATTTCAGATGACATTACAAACTGAGGGAGAAATTTATATAAATGGCGAAAGTCTTACAAAGGAAGAAAATAAATCAAAAAAGACATGCATTTGTAAGGGGATGGCAAGTGTGATAGTATAAAGCAGAAGTGGGAAGACAGACTTACTAACACATACAAGATATTAACTCTGCACCGCACGCATGGGCAATGTTTGGACCACCCTCTGAACTTTTTGCTCTCAAAAACTACATGCATTGAAATTAAGCCACAAGGGTCTGTGGAGTCTTCAGTTACACCTTCGCCCACCAGTTGGTACTGTTACAGCATTTCCATGACACTTTTGTCATCTGTGATTTAGTTACCAAGAGTAAGTGCTGCTAGAGCGGTCCTAACACTGCCGTGCCCTACTTACAACAATCAATTCCACAAAGTCGAATAAAACATAATAATTTTTTTTATTTCGCTATATTTCCATCAGTTCAATATTTAATTAATTTTACTTCTGTTATAATACGTATTTGTCTTTAATTCATAGTACATATTTCTCTAATTAGTCATTATTGTTTTCCATACAGGTCTAAGTCATTGAATAATTCTGACGAAATTCTTCAGTGCTTTTCAGGGATTTAGAGTTCGACAATGACTGATGGTTTTGATTGAGATGACGATATAAATTACAAGTCTATAGGAATAGAACTAGATGACCAAGATAGTGATTCTGATGAGTCAATCAGAAATCATTTTTGTCTAATTTTGTATTATCTTTATGAAACAGTGAAAGTGAATAAAATTAATTTTACTGATTATTTTAATATCAATTTTAAAATTAAAAAATACTATTTATCCAAAAGTTTAAAAAATTTATATTTGTGTAATATTTTCTACTACTTGTATATGTTTCAAAGAATTGTCACAACTTATTTTATTTTTGTTAATTTTAGATATTTTTCTTGTTACTTTTTATTTAAAAGGTTTTTTCATTAAACTTTTATGTTTTTTCCGAATTAATCTTGCCCATGTTCGGCGAAATCCTCTAGAAATCATCGAAAAATGTAGGGTGGTTTAAACACCGCTCAGCCTCACCGCTCGGTCTCACGTCAGGGAAAGAGGCGTCAATGGTGTAGGGTTAAATATAAATGGAAAAATAGAATATGATTTTCTCTGCCAAGAGAGATGTTAGAAAAACTTATGGGACATGGGAATTTTTGGGCAATATATAGCATGGATAGGGAAGACTACAGACATGTGCGGTAACGGAGGCAAGACGATAGATCATGTACTATGGGAATGTCTTTCATAAGACAGGAATATTATACAAACCAAAAGAAGAAAGGAATGTGCCTGCTGCAAGACAATAATAAATTAATAGCTACAAAGACAGACACAATGTTTTCTCTGTTTATATACAACGACAATGAGTGACAAGGCATATCTACAAAAGTGTGACATAAATAGAGGTAAAAGAATTTTTATGTCCTGGGGTCATTTCCAGAAAGAGAAGTAGAATGAAGTAAAATCCAAGATAATGAAAAGGAAAAGAAGAACACTCACTCGCGCACGCACATGCTATATATAAGTGTGGATATATGTGGATAACTTTTAACATTTTTTATATTTATCAATTGATATGGTGAAATAAAATTCATTAATATTTGTTGTATCTCAATGTTAAATTAGTGAGCCTCTGGTACAAAACAAAAATAAAACCAATCCAGAATATTAAATATTTTTCAAGCATACCAAATATTTTTATGTACTGAACCTTTAAGAACATTTGAAAAAAAAGATAGAATATAAAAACTAAGTAAGCTTGTTGGAACAACAGCCATTTAAAATAATTGCACGCATACTGAGAGTGGTTGGTTGCATTCTTTGTTTGTAACTGGAACTGAAAACCAAAATTTTAGAACTGAAACCGGAACAGGAACAAACAAAAAATTTAGAACCACCCCATCTCTAATTTATAGTTTGTCTGATTTAATGTCACCTGAATAGATATATGATTTCATAAACTGTATGGACCAAATTTAAATCAAATCATGTATTCTAGTAAATTTGTAATACAGTAATTTATCATTATTAATATACAAAGAAAATTGTCATCTAAGTGAACTTTCAAGCAAATTCCACACAGAGAAGTCATCATAACGCAATAAATTAAAATATGTTTTTATGTATTCTTCACAAAATCATTCATACAAATTACTGAATTTTGAAATAATGAAGTAAGGTTTGATTGAGTGGTACAACCATTCACCAGCAGATTGTGGAAAAATGGAGATCTAATCGTATATAGCGGATAATGAGTGCAAGGTTCCCCACAAATGTATCCCTGATTGAATGGTATGAAAATATATAAATATCACAAATTGCAATATGAACTAATTAAATAAAGAAATACATAAAAAACATGTCTAAGGTAAATAAGATTTATTTATAATTCATTCTGAGCAACAATTGGAATCTAATTAACCTAGAAGAATTAGAAAGAGTGAAGAAAATTTTTTGGGAGAGTTTAAAATGATTAAAATTAATTATAAGGATTACTGTGACAAAAGAAAATTTAATTCCAATACCCACCATCAATAACAAGTATATATCACTTAGGATACTTCATTTACAAATAAAAAATAATTCTCAGTGATTTTCATTAAATTAATTTCATTACAATATATAAACTAACAAACTTAGCTTGACAAAATTATTGTTATAAAATAACCTTCCTGTAACCTTGCATTAGTTTCTACTATTACACTACAGCAGTAATGAAGTCATCAAAAACTTTAAATAAGGGAGCATACACTAGCAAGAATTAAAAAAATTACTTGAACATTTAAAAGTAATATGAAATTACAAAAATGAAATATGTACTTACAGAAAATACTTGTTGAAACTTGCAATTAATTGCTTATAAATATTAGTAAATATGTAAAAAATAGAACTTTTATTTACTTTAAACATTTTTTTAAAGAAATAATACATTATAACTGAAGTCCAATCATCTGAAAGTTATTGATACTTTCTTAGTATCATTTAAATAAGAAATAAAGAGTTTATGACTTACACAACTCCCTTCTGAAACCGCAATGCGAGAGAGTTAGTGGGGACCGGAATATGCATCCGACGTGGTTTCGAAGGAGACGAAGGGGCAGTCTGTGGCGGAGGAGGGGGAGGAGTAGGAGGAGGAGGAGGTTGGGGCAGAGTTGGAGGGGGAAGTGGCGCTGCTAGTGTCTTTGGATCACAAACCAAAACATTGGACGAAGGGAAGAAGCGAACCCCACACGGCAACTTCATTGTGTTGCCATTCTGGAGAGAATACTGCGGAGTCAGGGCTGGAAGAGTGATGAGGCGTCGCTGATTCGGGAGCAAAGAAGGAGGTGAACATGCATTTTGCGCTGTAACGCAGCATCCAGCTCCATGAGTCTCCGAGAAGACCTCTGGGAAGAGGCGCTTGTTCAGGCAGTATAAACGGAAACCTGCAAAATGAAATTATAATGATCATAACATCACAAACTTAACACACATACTATAACACAATGGACAAAAATTATTGTGTTGAAGACAGATTCCATTACATGACATAATTCCAAGAGCACACAAGACACAAGTACATTACAATTGGGCTAAATTAATTTATTAGTTAAATAAATAGGTAAGATTCTAATGGCCTAGATGTTGGCAAGCCCCATAAAAAAATTAAAAAAATAGGTGCACATGATATTTTATACGTGCACATAGTATTCATACTTAATAAAACACCCAAATTAAAGGACCACTTCATATTGTTCATAAAATACTTATATTGAAACTTCACACATACAGTTTCTAATAGAGAGATTAGGTTTTTGTGTTCAATTTGTAGCACAACTTTAACAATTGTCAATCTGTCAAAAGTCTAATTATGCATTCCACTTCTGTATTTCACACTTTCTGTTGTTGTTGTTTTTAATTCATTAAGAAGGATTTGATGGGTCAGGTATTGGGGAGAGGGGGAGTAAGGAGAAAATATTTCTGAACCTTTCCTCACCTTTTTTTAAACACGACAGTATTCACAAATTAATTTCTAATGAAAAGTACAAAGGTGGACAAAGTTAACTTTAAATTGAACTTCTTTAACTGTTAATCTATTACTCCAAAAATTAACTTCGTTAATCTTCAAAACATCAGTTTACAGTAGGAAATTTAATGGAAGTTTAAGTTAACCTTAAAAAATGATTGAGTATTTTGAATGTTAAATCAGTCAAATAGTCACGGATTTTAAAATTAGTCAAATACCCAATAGGGGAGAGAGAGAGTTTTCACATACAATTACTAGATGACCGGTCCAATTCCCTAAGCGGAAGAGTCAATTGGACTAAGTGAAGATCGCCACTAACCCTGGGATGTAAAAGTCAACTAACATACGCGTCGACATTAAGCTGAGGTTGAAGAAAACCAAAATATATAGTTACCAGTGGCATTCTGGGAGACAACTGATCACATGTTATAAGAAATCCAGGTGGCCTCATCTTGGGGTACTGTAAACTAAATTATCTAGTCTCAACAAAGGATCCTTTCTAGTAAATTGAATCAGTGAAGGCAGGAGTGCTTCTAGAGGGGACACATGGTTGAATGTTTTTTAGGTACATCCATGTGATATCAGATCCTGAGAGCTCTCAGGCCGTGCATCTAATATATAACACTCTGGAGTTACATGGGAAAATTGAAATCACATGAGAGCATCTCTCAGTCATTCATGAAGGTCAGAAGACTGCTAGTGGTTGTGGGCAGTGTAGTTTAAATATAACCTAACAAAGGGTAATTGTACCATCTGGACAATCTCATGTCATGTCATTGATATCAATACAGCGATTGATCACTAAATTCTTGTAAATAATAACAATTTTTGATAAAACTGTCTGTTTTGTAGAACCCCTCTTAATCGGTCTGGTCAGGACCGAGAACCTGGCCAGTTAATCTGAGGTTCCTGTGAAAAATCTGTTTTCATTCAAAAAGAGTCTACAATTTCAATTTCATCAGGTTTTCAAGAATATACAAGCAAATCAGATGTCATTGCAACTCATTTTATTTTACTGTATGTACTGCATACAAAACTGAACATGAAAAAAATTGATTCATAAAAAAGTAGTATGACAGAACGTCCATGAATAACACTAAGGAGGACGAGGATGAAGAGGAAGACCAAGTTTATCTCAAAATGTGACAAGAGACCGGCGGGGGACAAAGAACGCAATAGTCGAAAAAAAAATGAACTCAATATATGTACACATTGATTCATTGAAAAATAGACTCAGAAGTAATCAATCTGGCAATATCCCTCCCCCCCCCCCCCCNCTGCCAGCCACAAAAAAATACTCAGCACACCTAATGTCATGTCACCCCCTTTTACTTTCCAGGAACTTTTCAGCAAAAGTTCAAAAAACAATCAATGTTTGTCACTACCTGCCAGCTATCATATGCTGAAAGAGAGAGAAAAATCTTAACATGGGATAAGTCGGTTAATCTGAGGAGCAGTGGATCTGAGGCCAGTTAAGAGGGGTTCTATTGTAGACCTTTTCATTTTATTTTATGAAGTGGCGAGGTGCTTGCCATGGTCTGTTCTTCCACTAAACCACATGATTTGGGCAAAGGAATTGCAAAGGAAAGATGATGGCGATAACTTTCGGTCAGGTGAAAATGGCGACGAGCCGGGAATCGAATCCGGGACTCCTGCAATGATCGCAGTTAACCACTACACCACCCGTCCGTCTTCCACAGCTGTACACCATTTTCACCCAGACCTACAGATGATGGGTTGCGGATTTCTAAAAAGCGTCCAGCAACGTCACAAACCATTGGCTACTCACAAGGATCTTCTAGAGGGCCCAGGATATCTGCTTCCGGCGAACACGCGGCTGCCACCTGCATCTTCGTATCCGGCAAATCGGGAACGCCGTGCGGATGCGCGTGGCAGTCGAACCAGTGCTTCTGGCGGAAGTGACACAGAGCCTCGTAGTGTTGGAGACTCGGTTCCGTGGTCGTACTGACGCTCACTGAGCTTCTTTGACGCCCGCCGCCGCCACATCCCCCGCTAGGCGCACGACGAACTTCGCCGCCCCCGGAGGCCACTTCTTCCAAGACTTCGGTGCCTTCTCCAGAAGCTTGCACCGAGATCTCTAAGACCTCGGGAACTTGCACTGATATCTCCTGAGTGCAGCAGGGCAGCTTGCACTCGAGCTGAACAATAACAATTAAAAATAATACTTTGCGATATATGTATTTTAAAGGTCGTTCAAGTGAAACAAACAAATCCGTAAGTCGGGAACACTTGTCATTCAGTCACGAGGTAGCAGATTGGCCCCGCTGGCAATGTGACAAAATTGTCCAAAACTTACGAATTTTCAGAAAAAATCGCTACATACAACACACATTTGTAACAGCAAAGATCATCATAAATACATCCAGATAAGTATAGCGCAGCGGTATTCTAATTTAGTGCATTCATGACGGCAAGTGAGACCGACCTGACGACTTAAGTCCGTTTGAGGCGGAGGTCTCACCTCAAGCCAAAGGTGCTGGGTTCGAATCCCGGTTGCGGATTTTTTTTCATCATATGTTGTACCCGTGGAAGGCAACAGGAAACCACCCTTAAGCATTACATTCACCCTCATTACCATTGTTCTAATGTATAGCCCTCTCAGAGGACGTCAGAGGTTACCTAAACGCGCCGCGGGATGGTTCAGTGTTCGGACTGAAAACTAAATAATAGCAATAATAATAATAATCATTGAAATTAGTAATAATTTAAATAATAAAATAACAACAATAATTGAAAGGATGAGGAGGACTGACAGAGTTGATATAATTCCAATCATTATCTCAGTAACTGGCATTATCCCCACAGACCTGTTCAGAAATCTAGAAAAATTGAACCTCCCTCGGCATCTTTTCCTACCTATGCAAAAAGCTGTCATCCTAGAAACATGTCGAACTGTCCGGAAGTTCTTGTAAATAGTAAATCAAATCATAGAAGGGAATGCTTGGCATGTCCCGTATCCCTTCTTATGTCCCGTATCTCTTCCCTTGAGCTGAGAATCAATAAATAATGAAAATAATAATAAGCGAGATTTGTCAACGAATGGAAGCTGCGCATTGGGAGCGTATTCCAAGCAAAACGCTTCATGTGGTGTGGGCTATTTCCTTCACTCTGGACAGGAGGCAGTAATCGCATGGGCATTTAAGTGAACAAAGAGTACGTGTCCTGTTATACTGAACACTGAGCGTGAAAGTTTGTGGTCGCGCACAGAGAACCATCAGAAATATACGGTCGTATGGGAATGCCCGGAACATGAGATCCGATACCAGAAGGTCGGGACACCATTAGAACGCATTGAGACTTTAGATGAAACAATAGCGACACTTCACGGCACCTTCGAAGGGCAAGTAAAAGCGAGAGGACTTTTTTTTTACATTTAATTTTCAACCTTTGCCCGGTTCCTAATCACTGGGACATTACCCGGGTTTCTCACACTCACTCTTAGTTTCTCTTTTACATGATTTCTCTACTTTTGTCGTCATTATTAATTACATTGAAAGCTGGGCTAGGTCTACTTTCTACGAATGTTTCATCGCGTGACGCAAATGCACGATCTCTGTCCTCGAAATCTTCATATACTTGTTGTTTTCGGTAAGTTTCTCCGGCTGTCTTCCCTCTAAACTCCCTGTTTTAAAAAGAGCAAACAATTTTCCTCGTTCCTCATTATTTAATTCACAATCGTACATTATGTGCCGGAGATCTCATTTTCCCTTTCCGCAAATACACAAATCATCCTCCGCCAGACCAAAACGGAATAAATTTGCTGTGAAATCGCAAGATGTGATATTGATTTGTGATAACCCTTGTTCGCACAATGCCAAACAAAACAAGACACATTGCTCTTACCGTTGAGGTGTTCAACCACCCGTCTTTTTGTCCGGATTTACCCATAGACTGAAAGATAGAGAGACCCAACCGTCGCTACTGTAGGTTGTCCGTGAGAACATGAGACAAAATATACTGAGAGATATCGTGCTCTCGGTCGCATGAGGTGGTGAGGTATTTTGGTCTCTGCGCAGCAGTCAGTAGTCAGAGAGGAACCGAGTTCCCCCACCTAAGTTGATGTGCGAGGGAGACAGCGACTCCTTACATCGTTTTCCCCTTCGGACAACCGGTGCATAAGACTGTTGGACCAATTTATCTTTGAAGCTACGCGCGCACTGGGACGGTCGGCACCGCCGTCCCGGATTTCCCAAAAGTTATTTCCATTGCTTTGCATTGGTATGAACCCACTGAACCGGCACGCACTTGTCGCCGGTTGCGAAAAGTCCCCAGAAGGAGATATTTTGGGGTGTCAGGAGGGTTGTAAAACTTTCCGGGAGATACGGAATTTCTCATATTTCCGGAAAATATTACGCGCAGTTTCTCACAGTGGTGTCAATCAGCTGTAGTTGGTCACACGATCTCCCTTCTGGGCAAGTGACAGCACCGAGTGACGCTGGCGCCAAAAGAGACTATGAGAACTTGTGCGTAGTAAATATAGCTGTCATGAGAAATGGCGTGCTCTGAAGACGGTAAAACCCCTCTTAATCAATTCTCGGATCGGAATTAATCTGTTCTTGGAATAACCGACCTATCCAGTTTAAGTTCTTTCTCTCTTTTTCAGCGTATTATAGCTGACATAGGTAATTAATTGACTTAAACACTGATTGTTTGACGAGTCTTAGCTGGAAAGTTCCTGGAAAGCAACACCCGGAGACGCGACGTTAGGGGTAAAATGTTATTGGATTGTAGCAGGCAAAACGGGGTAGGGGAGGGAGTTCACCAATTTTATTTCCCCTCTTTCTATTTTTTATGAATCTTTTTCTTTTTTTGGGTGGGGGGGAGTTTATGTATGTATATACGCACNACCTGATGAAATTGTAGGTGTTTTTTGACAAGTCGACTTTTCACGGGAAACTCGCATTAACCGGCCAAGCGGGTAACCAGCCTGAGTGTCGGTCCCGACCAGACCGGTTAAGAGAGGCTCCATTGTAGGTTATCTCTTAAATTCAGGTATATGCATGGGAAGAACAGAAATACTTCTACCGTGTCGGGACAGTTACCTGAACGATAGAGGGTTATTACTTAAGGAAAATATGATTTTAACAACTTAGCCACATTAGTCTGTACGACCTTAAAAAAACTTTTTTGGTCCTATGAACACAAAGTAAATGTAATAACGCAAAGCTATGAGAATTTCCATCTCTTTTTGCGTCTGAGAATAACCAGATATCGTCTGTTACCATACTTAATAACTTTCTATAGTGGGTGGAATAAAAAATGTAGCTAAAATTTTAACTACAAGCTAACTAATTGTAAAATTTCAACTACACAACATACGTATGAGTATTAACAGCTCACTTATATATGCAATGTCCAGGAAATGCAATCTATTAATGAAAAACTGCAGGAATACGTAACAAAATTGAAATCAAAATAAATAGCACTAGTTTAATAGTTTTACCAAGAGCTACTCTAGTCCCATGATCATTAGCTCTAGGCAAGACTTTTTTATTAATTCTTGTTTGTACCTCAGGAGATAAATTGTAGCTATTTGCTTTACTTTTATTGACGCTTTTCGAAAAAAATAAATCAAGGCGGGTTTCACCAGCGTCAACTGGACGTTCATTTCTCAGAATGTTACCTCATTCAAAGAATCAACGAAGTACAGAAATATGTACGTCCAAGTGTTGTCGAGGCAATAACTGAATTACATACTATACTTACGTCTGGATTTGGATCGTCCCTCTCACAACAACAGCGACCTCCTGACTGAAAAAAAAAAACAGGAGAAACAGTGAAAAAAATCTTTTTAATGAACCTCCATCTTCATCCATGTGAATGACTACATTGCATAAGACATTGTAACAATTGTAACGCATAAGACATTGTAACGTGAAAGAGTGTCTGTTTGCTACTTGATCTCGACTAAACCGTTGAACCGATAGTGATAAAATTTGGCAAGGAGATAGTTTAGATGTCCAGGATGAACATACGGTCACTTTTATTTTTAGAATGTGTGATAAGAAAGATAGAAATGGTTTTTGACAATACATGTCAATAAAATGGGAAAAAAGAGCGTTGTATTCGCTTACGCTGCCTAAACGGTTAAAGATAGGCGACAACTATGAATGGTAATATTGTTTACCTCAAAGAGTTCTACAAAAATGTCAGCGACAGCATATGCCTATCTACAAAAATTAACCTTAATTATCCATAAAATGTTATTAAAAATATAAGTGTTAAAATGCTTCAATTTAAGAGTGTCATTTAAGAAGAAAAATCAATTATCATCAAATTTAATGGATTGTTTGTTTTGTGCGTTTAACAAAGAGAGAAAACGTCTTTAAATCAAATAGTTTAGATTTTACAAGAATTTTGATGAAATGGTGCAGTCGCGTCATGCCTCAGAAGAGAAAATTCGACCGGTGCGGCTCCAGCGAGATGGTGTAGTGTATACAGTCATGTTTTTTAGTCACAAGGCTTATAACAAGTTTGGTGACAGGTCGAGGAAAATCTGCTCAAAATTTATCACGTAGAGTCTTTCATGCTAATAAGATTCAAAAATAACAAAATGTTCAGATGCAAAATATACAACCATCTTCGTCTTTTTCGCACCCAGTTCTAGAATTACAACACAAAACATTCCCTTGAAAATAGATCAGATCAGTAGAATTTCCCTACCAAAACTTTAACCTCGCATGTCCTCCCTTGGGAACACAATTTCACAATGTTGGCTTCGCACAGAGAGCAGAGCACTGAACTATTTGCTAGATGTATAAGATTCTAACCACCTTGAGGTATGTTTGAATCATACCTCATAAGCTCAGCCCGCTGTATTAAAGGCTGAATTAACTATTCAACACACTATGCATCTGCCTAGACCACAAAATTGTACAAGAGGAAACAATATTAAGAATATAAAGTGTGAAAATTACAAAAATTGGAAGACACATTAAAAACATAGATATATTGAATGAAAAATATCAATGAGTATTAAGAAAACATTTACAATAACTATGTAGAATGAAACCTTATTCTGCTTACGTTTTCTACAGTATTATAACTTTTTCATCTGTAAAATGTATTAAAAAAGTACTTACATCACTAAATTCTAAATAAATACTATTTAAATTTATAGAACAGATAAATCAAATTCTAGTCAAAGAATGTATTTATTATGTATTCTAGTAAAGAAAACAATACAAGACTCAAGAAATGAAATGCTTTCTCCATTCCAAAAACAGCAAAATTAATTTCATCACAAGAAAATATAAGTGGGGGAAGTTAGAAGAAGTTGGATAAAAGATGGCCGGGTGCCGGCCCTTGGAGCGCCTAGGACAAAAAAAGGATCCACAGTGATGATTTTTAAATAAATATGGCAAAAAAATATCTCCGCATGAATCCAAAAACAAGGAAAATTGGAGTCAGGAAATAGAGCAAGTAAACACTTTTGTCTAACTTGGAAACACTGTTAGGACAACACATGATATAAAGAACAAAATTTCGAAAGCTAAGTCACGTATCGTTTCAATGTCTCCGCTCGGGGCGGGAATACTATCGGACTGGAGATACCCATATTTCGGGTCACATTGAAACGAATACTCAAAAGTGAAATACCTTTCAAAAGCAAAGACTGCAATTGCTCAACTTCACTCAAGATGGAGAAATAACTATATTTCAACCAAAACTAAACTGAACATCTTCAGAACCACAGCTACGGCAGAGAGGTCTGGATATCTGAGGTTACTATACATATCGTTTTAAGAATACATGACCGATACGAAAATAATAACGAATTAGCACTGTTAAATAAGCATAATAAAATTTATCAAAATTTAAAAAACATTTACTCAAATGAGAGATAAAGAATAAAGCCATGTTGAAAAAAATTTATCAAGATATAATTATTTTTCACATTTTTAATCTATGGAAAGTACAAAAATGATTTATTACTTACTAAATTAATAAATATGAACTTTTTTGTGAATTTAAAATGCTTTTTAATAAGGATTGTCTAACTAACTCAGCAAACACTGAAATAGAAGAAATTTTTAATATTATTTTAATTTAATGATCACATGTAAGTTCTCATAATAGAATATAGGTAAAACTCCCTTAAGAAAGGTAGGCAAAAATTGATAAAAATTAAAACACTCTACTTATTTTTTTTTTTTAAATTTTTAGAACATATCTTAAGTGAAGAAAAGATGGAAAAAAAAGACATTCAATCCTAAATGCAACACTGGTAGTCAGAGAGTGAAATGGACATTCTCTTAAACTTCTTTAATTAAATGAATAACAACTGTCAATGGTGTTTTTACAGTGGTTTCAAGCTCTGAGTGACACTTTAATGTTAGCCACTACACATGAATAACAGAAATGAAACATTTGTTTTAGATCATGTTCACCCAACATTACCAGTTTTTTGCAGTAAAAAAATATTTGATTTCATTGTTTACAGTGAAGCATGTCTTCACAAATCATAGGGCTACAGTAGAGGTGATATAGATATTTATTTTCAATACGATATTATGATTTAATTGTTTAATTAATGATAATAACAAGTTTTATTGACCAGGTGTGAGATTTACACATAGAAAATTTAAATTACATTAATGTCAATTTTTTTTCTTTCATTTTGGTTTCTGATCGTTGGGTGGGGGGCAATGTCAGTCCCTGTCCCCAAATGTAGGTTGATGGGTACATTTCTTAACGTCCTAAACTGCACCTCAAAAATAGCAGCACTACAGCCCACGGTTGACTGGTTATTGTGGCACCCTGACATAGCCCTGAATAAATAGTCTCAAAATTAATCAACAAATAAAAACAATCCTATACATGATTTTTTTGTACATTCAAAAACCGAGACTATTAATTCTATTAAAAGAGCATATTTGATTAATTATAAATGAATCCTGTAATGATAAGTCATTATAATAATGTCACAAACTGTTTCTTTAAACCTGTACACCTATATATCATCAATCTATGCAAACTGGGCAATGGCCTTTCTTATCAATAAAAATAAATAAATATATAACATTAACACAGCTATAAAATATAACTCAAGAGTGAAATGTTACATTATATGAACCAAATGCATGTAATGTCTTCTTTTTATGACAGAGATATGTAAACTGAAGTTTACCCGAACATACTAAGAAACAAACCCAGACAAAAGAAGCAAAAACAATATTTAAGCAAATAATCAAATACACAAAAGGGACATGGGACTAGAGAAATAAAAGGAGAAGAAGAGATAACTCTTGATTACCATTGTAGTATTTGTAAATGTGAAATGTAGCATGCTACTGAAGCTTATCTACATGCAACGATAGGAGGTAGGAGTTGGATGATAGGCTATTGTTAGTAGATCGGCCGGTGAGCTGGGTTTACCAACAACTTGGCCCAAGTGAAAGGGTTAAAGAATTACTAGCAGGAGGTGAGTAGAGGAAGGAGGGTTCGCTTTTCAGTAGAACATTGTATGATCATTCATGTGAAAAGCTACAAATTTTTCTGACCCCATCGATAATTGAAGCAAAAAATGACTTGGTGAAGAGCAAGAATGCTGCCACCTGAGGGGCAATGTCTTAATTGAGTATTATCTGTAGAAACAAAATATTATTTGACAAAGAATAATTACCTCCTTTTTACAGCTGCATTTTCCTGATACTTGTGTAGCATTACTTCTTGTTCGAATAATTTTTCTCGAACTGTTCTTCTTTGTATGAACATCATGATTTTTTAAGGAAGGATTTGATTTCATACAGGTGTTCCGAAATGTAGGTTGACTGAAACAGCGTTTCTGTGAAGCCCTATGATGTTCTTGCTTCATCTTAAGCACTTCTCTACAATTACTTTCAGACTTATAAGCTTTCTTTTCACAGAAGTCATCTGATGTTCTGGGCTCACTTCTGGGCCTTTCAGGATGATGAGCTTGACTCGATTCACCATGCCTGCAGCATTGCACTCTATTGATATTTTCTCTGATTTGTTCTTTCGGAGATTTAAGTGCTCTTAGGGCTTTTAGGGTATTCAGAACATCGACATAATTCAGTGCTTTAGGACAAGTGGCTTTATTACAACAATTGGGTACTTTGGGAAAATTTGGTGAATTAGAACTATTCTGTGCTTTAGAGCAATTTGGTGCATTACAACCATTCACCATGTCAGAAGCATTACGTATATTAGAAGAATTTTGGGTAATATGATACTTTCGTGCATCAGGTAAATTTGGCGAGTTTGAGTAAGCATGGGAGAAAGTTCTAGCACAAAGACAATGTCGTCTCAAACATTTTAGACAGTTGGAAGAACTTAGTGTATTAAGACCAAGAAGTGTCTGGGAACTTTTTAATTTATTAGGACAAATTTGAGCTTTAATAGAATTTTCCGCTTTGGAACAAGTATGTGAACTTGAGTAATTGTGTGCATCTGAGGTACATTCAGAACAGGTGTCAGTAGATTCGTTTTTGGATTCACTTAAATCACTAGATAATTTTATTTTATCAGTTTTCTTTTCAAATCTTGCAAGTCTTTGTTTCATACGTCGTAAAAACAAAGATTTTGGTGAGTAATTCAATAAATGGCGAGCTTCGTCTAAACATTTTGAACAAATGTCAGGTGTACTTGGATCAGCAACTTCCTCTTTAGGTACTGGTACGTCTTCTTTATTGTGTTCAACTTCTTTCTCACTCTCACTGGGTGGTTTCTGTTTTTTTTCAGGTTTGTTCTTACTTCGGGCTGATGGTCTGCCACTTTTCACATTACTTTTCAATCTTCTTTGCTGAGATGATTTTTTATCTTTTCTTTTTGCAAGAATTTTACCTTTCTCAGCCATAACAGCAGGGTAGATAGATCCAGGCTTTACAACGAAACCTTTTCTTGGTGTTCTCACTTTCCCTGATAAAGCATCTTCAACAAGTTTAAATTTAGAATTCAAAACGGTTGAAGTGAGACCACTGAAGTTGGAGAGTGGTTTTCTTAATTTCAGAGATGAATTCACAAGAACGCTTCTAAGTGCATGGTTTGATAATTTGCAAAAGTGATCATTCCGAGACAAAGAAGGAACTCCACAATAACAGCTTCTCCAAGATTCACTTCTCTCCTTCCATGTCAATACACTTTCTTCAGTTCTTAAATTGATAGATTCTTCAGGAGACCTAGGCCAACAAACTCATTATTTTTCTTATAGATATACTTTAAGATTACAGAATTCCTATAATTATTATTTTTTTTGTGATAAATACTCATTTTGTTCCCCCTCATTTTTCTGTCAATGCAAGAAAAATGAGGAGGAACAGTTAACTGACACTAACCTACACAACTGCTGCAAATTCTTTTTTTTGTTTACAAGCAATGCATCATTACACTCCAATTGTTCTAACAGTCGCGAATTCTCATTGCGCAACTTGAATAAACTTTGGCTCGTATTGCATAATGACATAACCTTAACTTGTCAGTTCATTTAAAAGCGGAAACAAATCCGCCAAACAACAGTTATTAAAATATTTACGAGAAAAAGGGAAATATTGAGAACTTAATCCCGTGAGTATATTCCAATGTGCATCTAATTACAGCATTTTACATGCAATCAAATTGTACATAGGTTAACTCCATTTTATAAACTCGAGTGTCGACCGCGCTCACCAATAAGGCGCAATAAAGATCTCAATACGCTACACCAACAACATACACTTAAAGTTAAAGTCGAAAGACATGAAAAATACCTTGTATACCCTTAAAGAAGCTCACCACCTTGAAATCAACGGAACTGATTTTATTAATGAGAATTTTTTTCAGGTATGAAGAAGTATCAACAAAATGCTATCAATATGTGTAAACACAATTAGTTGGCTAGCATGATTTGGCGTGTAGCCGCTTCGAAAACAGAAGAACATCTCTATCCGTTCGATTGATAGAATATGTTCGACGATGTTTGGTGCTTCTCAATGAAATGTGTTGGGAATTATTGTAATTTATCGTGTATTTGATCGTTTGAGGTATGAAATCCCAATGTATATTAAACAAGTAATGGCATTCAGTAGCGTTTTTTATTTGTATTGTCTTGTATATGTGGAACTTTTTTAAATAATTAATGCTTGAGTGTTATGTAATATTTGCTACAGTATCAAAATCTTCCATCAAAACTTGACCCAGAGTAACATTTGAGGTTCTTGTGTTGAATATTGTAAAATTTACATAATTGAATCTTATTTTTCAGGTATGAGATTGATCTGAAAGGAGTGTGAACAAAATTGAATTAACAATGAATTTCACTCACTTCAATGGACACTTCCCTGCAGTTCATCAGTTTTCGGCGGCCAAATTTACCAATCCCCAAATTCAACCTGGAGCAATGATAGTTACTAGTGCTTCCGATGGAACTATTCAGTATATTCGACCAGAACACAATGGTACTAATTTTATCACAACAAGTGCCAGCAACAGCCCAGTGCAATCTATTCCTGTTACCGTTAACATTCCAGTTCCATCCGACCATCGTTCTGGAAACATTGAGCAAGATCTTGTTACTTCACAGTCTTCTACACAACACCAATTGGCTGCAGTTGTTAACGCTCCTATCAACAAATATCCACACGCTCCAAGTGCATTGCTTGGATGGGGAGAGATTCCAATGATGCATCCCTTCGGTGATGCGAGTAAGAATCTTACAGCATTAAACGTCCCTTATCCCCACCAAGCTGTTAACAATGGTGCCTTTCTGACGATGCAGCCACCTCCAACATCTGTCTCGGCTGCCACTGGTATGTGGCCTGTTAAATTAATGCAGAGTGTTGCAACAATGACTTACGAAGACAGTGACACACAACCACAAGACTTGTGTAAAGTGGAAGAAAATAAGAGCAAGAATAGTAGTAACGATTCGTCAAAAGACTCCATTCTTAAAACTGAGCAGAAAGATTCTGGTGACAGTGATGACAGTGACGATTCTAGTAAATCCGTAGGAAATGCCAATGCTACCACAGAAGATAACAGAAGTGAATCATTGCCAGTACCTGGAAATCCTCTGACTAACGGCAGTATTGAGTGCAATCAAATTCAACTCCAACAGCAGGGTAGTGCTATGGCTGATTACCTTGCTCGTCTGCCTGCAACTTCCATTCCAATAAGTTTGCAGCATTTCTTGAAGTACCAAACAGAGAATACTCCCAGTGTAAAACGCGAAGGAGAGGCAGGAAACATTTCTGGTGTGTTCTTGGGAGGCGGTGCAGCAATTACCCCGGTTGCTACCATAGTCCCACACAATGGTCAGGGAGGCTCCAGTAGCCAAAAAAAGAAAAAGAAGAAAAAGACTCAGAAACGACCGCCAAGGCCCAAGCCCGGTGAGATCCGTCTTTCCACCGCTCTGGACGGCTCCACTCTGTTCTGTTGCCCCGAGTGTCACATGGCGTATCCAGACAGAGATCTGCTGCAGCAACATATGAGTGGACATAAGCTAGAGAGACGCTTCGTGTGCAACATCTGCGGTGCAGGACTGAAGCGCAAGGAACACCTGGACCAGCACAAGCGAGGGCACTCGGATGAGCGTCCTTTTGTCTGTTCCCTCTGCATGAAAGGCTTCAAACGCAATGAGCATCTGACGCGCCATTTTGTAATCCATTCTGGGGAGAAGACTCACGCTTGCTGGGAGTGTGGCAAGAAGTTTTCGAGGAAGGACCACCTTCACAAGCACACTCAGACACACATTGCCAAGAGAGTGAAGGCGGAAATGTTGCAGGACAACGTAGCGAGTGGAACAACTGTGGCTACTGCTGCCGCAGCTGCAGCGGCCGTAGCAGCTGCGAGCGGCAGCTCAACGGTAGCTCAGGGTGTATTAGGCACATTGTCCCCTCAGATTGCCTTGCAACATTCTAGCCTTCCTGCTATCTCTCATTCTTTGCAGATGCACCATACTTGAAGGGCTTTTCTGGGAGAAATCCAAAAGACGGCTTTGTATTCTTCCACATTTAGCATTTTTTGAGCCATTTTATCCCTTCTTTTTTATTTACTTACAAATTTTTTCATTCTACTTTTCAATTATTTTTTTTCTAAAAATTTTATGGGTTTTGAGTGAGGGATGGAAATTGATTACTCTTCCTACGCTTGTGCCGTTTGGTGGATCCATAAGTTGAAGGTTTCTGTAAATGTGACAGTCTAACCCAACAAAAATGTACATCAGCTTATACCAGATACGGAACCAATAAGTTTTTCATTAATACTAGTATACTTGAAATGTGATTTTAATATTTTATAGTATTTAAATATGTAATTTAGAATTTTGTCTGTTCTATTTTACTTCATAGTACTGAGTTACCTCTGGTTGTAGAGAATGTTACTCAAAAGCTTGCATCAGCTGTCTTGGCAATGATCTTAAGATAATACTCTGTGGTGCTCTTGTGTTGAAGTGGTGTTGGTGAAAAGTAAAACACATTGCTGCCTCTCTCTCCTGTGCTTCCCCTAAGATAGCATCATGGGTTCAGTTTCCTTAAAATTATTCATAGGGGAAAGATAAAATTGCTATTGTCTATACTCTGATTATACTACTTATCACTCAAATTAATCAATACATAGCTTGTGTTTTTCTTCCATTTTGTGCCTAGATATTTACTTAGTGGGGGCTGCTTGTTTTTGTATGCTGTCTCTTGAGTTCCTTGTTTAATGCATTGCAGTGTGTATTAAGATTAGCGGTTAGTTGACCTCATAGTTTAGATTGTAATGTGCATAGGTGTATGCATTTAGAATATAGAGCATTTGTTTTGTATGCCGTCGACGTACATTTGTTTGTAAATTTATTTTATTCAGAATGACTACCAAAGATTTCTTCTCTTTTTGATTTTGATTTCTTGAAGTACATTGAGAATGTATTGTAAGTTTTTTGTATGGTTTGTTTATACTATCTCAGGACAGAAATCAAAGATTTAATAAATTGCATCTAAGAACTAGCTGGTCATGCGTGTGATTAAATACGTGATTTTTTTTAATGTAGTTTTATTCCAGTAATGATGGACGGTATGGAAGTAATAGATATTATAGAATAAGATTAAACGGTTATTAATTGTTAGTCATTGAGGAAGGCATCTTTCGTATGTTTTATTTTATTTTGCCATTTTTGTAATTCTTTTTGCCTGGTTCCACAATTGCCCGAGGCTCAAACGAGACCTGAAGCGGGTATTCCTCATTGTTGACGTTGTCATTTATGGGCTATTGTATTGTTAATTTGGTTTTGTGAGCTGATGATATATTTCTTATTAAGTAGTTTCTAATCTGAAGACTTGGGACTTGTTTCTTCATAATAAAATTATGTGTGTGCTCAATATGATTTGCCCAAATAATAGGCACTGTAAATTCTTGCTTTATTTGAGAAAAGTGTGTTGCCCCCTTTTCTTTAAATTGGGGTTCAGCATGGAAATACATAGTTAAATGAACATTTCCATGAGACAGTTGTTTGGTGAAAAATGGGATATGATATTAATTAATGTAAATAAAATATTAATTGAATGATAGCTGCGGCACACAGTCAGCTATAGTTAACTACAAGAGTAAGAGCTCTTGAAACGGGTGTATGGAAACAAACATATGTGATGTGTGTCGCCAACATTACTCAATAAATATTTTATTATAGCTACTCCTCTGTTAAGTTCTTGAAGTAGTTAACCTCCAAAATGGAATTTCTATTCTTTTATCAACATTCTCTCCAAGAAAGTCTAATACATTGAAAAGAACTCAATGTTTTTAGATTTGTTTATTTATTTTCATCTAAAGCAGCTTGTAAATTGATTTTTAAATATTTTCAATATTTATTTGTTTTGATTGTATTATTCAAATGTGTAAAAATGATATACCTTATATCAGATACGTATTTTATCTATGAATTGTAATCTCTAGCGACTTCCTCTAGCTCTTTAATTATATATACAAGATTATAATTACTTATAGTTCTCTATTTTCAGTTAAGAAAAAAAAGATTCATCTACAAGATCTGTCCCTAGTTAATAAACTCTTGTGCTGTTGTTAATTTGTGTATTATGCTCCCAGTCAGTTGTACGTACAAAATAGCTTGTAGAATATTTCATGTTAATTATTCAATTTTCTTTGCAGTTTTTTTTAGAATTGTGTATGTATATTTTGTTTTTGTGTATTACTAGTTAATGTTTCTTTAATAGTGTTTTCACACTTTTCATTGATTTCATTGAAAATGGGCTGCTGTAATGGTTTTAGCAACTCTGTGTAGTGTGAGGAAAGCCATAGGAGATTTAGATTGTGCAGAATCTCAACCTCAGCTTGAAGTCGTTGGGCGGAAATCCAAAGTGCCTTGAGAGGTGGGGGTTGGTTGGAGGTGGTGACGATAAGTTTTAATGTTTCAAGAAATCTCAAGAATTGAATGCGTTAAAAAAAATTATGTGGATATAAATTGAATGTATTAATTTTTAAAAGATACAGTATATATTTTTATATATTTTAGGGTATGAGAGAGAATTTTATAATTGATGCATACCTTTCACAGAATGCAATGTTGGGTGTCACTCGAGTAATGTTGCACTCCCCGAGTATGTGAGTTGTGACATTGAATGCGTAATGGTAGCATTACATCGAAACTTGTTGTTTGTGACGTCTCAAGGTCTGTGGATGGTATAATTTTAATTTGGGGATTTTTTAATTGTTCCATTCAGCACAAGCTTGGTTGATTGAGTGAGAGCACTAGTGGAGAAGCACTAGTGACTGTGATATCAGAGAATAGTATTATTTGATAATGTTCAGAAAAGGATAGAAATAGTTGGAAGTACCCAAAAATATATGAAAATATTTATAGATGTAAACATTCAAAGTTATGAGATGAACATTAAAAATATATAAATATATATATATAGAAAGAGAAATGTTTGTTTTTCTAGCAAACATAGGTTTTTAAAATTACTATTAGTGAGCATGCAAATTGCTTCCAGACAATTTGTCAAAAATACAATCCATTATGTAATGAAGTTTTATTTTTAATATAGAAATTGATGATTCCTACATTATAAAAGTCATTCACATATTTTATATGTCGCTATTAGCAAAGTGAAGTGCAAAGGTTGTAATCTTGAATAAATATGAATCTGCATGTGGCAGAAAATAAGTTTATATAGCAGTTAAGATTTTAATTTAACCTTTTCCCCTCATGATTCCTAGTGGTTGTGGGGGTTGGAAACCTTTTTTAAGTTTCAGGTTTCAATCTCAACTTTGTCAAAATAAAATAGTGCTATAAATATAAAAGTTCTGCCAATTACTCAGTATTTGTTTCTAGGGCTGTTTCTTCCATCCCATGATTTAAGTTATGTGGACAATATTATATCTTTGACTTTCAGTAAGAATGAGGTAACTACACTTTTTGAATAAAACAAGATAATCTGTCATAAATGTTTGTTTTTTGCTAAATTTCATTCATATTTAGTGGTAACTCCAAAAAAAATTTCCAGAAAAAGCAAGTTTCTTACATGTACACGAGTATGAACTAAAGAATTTAGATAAATAAGGTAAAATAATCAAAACTCAATGATTTTAAGGTAACCAAGCAACAAATTTTCTTGGTCGAAAACATAATTTTTCAGACAATGCCGTGGACGATGCAAACATTCCTCCATAAGTAGGTACTCGAGCTGTGAGTTAATATTATTTTTTCTGTTTATTTTGGAAATCAGTTTTTTAGCTTTGCCTTGAATTATTATAACAGCATGTTACGACCAAGTAAATACCAAGGTTATAACAAAATTGTGCTGGAAACTTAAAATGGCTGTAACTAGGAAAAACAAAAACTACTCTTACCTGGTTATTACCAGGAGCCAGAGATGTTTCAAATTGTATTATACATCCACCAGTGCACTATTTACCAGTTTGTATGAAAGGCACTTTATTATTGGATGGTTACGTTTTATATTATAAAACTAAATTCCTTAATGTTATTACATATACCCTCTTTAAATATTTCTATTTTATACTTTTATTTAAAAAGTTTTACTCAAAAGTATTGTAGATACTTTTATTATGAAATTAGTTATTTTTTTCACATGTTGAGCAATTAAAATTACATAATAATAATAAATTTATAAATTTATTGTCAAAAAACAGTTCAGACTGCGTATGACCATGTGGAGGGAAAAAAACTAATTTACTCTCCGGAAGCAAGCAAGGGACCATCCTATCAATTCCGATCAAGGGCCCTAAGGCAGAGGCGGATT
>NNCF01126804.1:220543-250781 GCA_002313205.1 Laupala kohalensis
ATAAGATAAAAAGTTAGCTGCGAGTTATAATACTAATAGAATGTCAATATGTTTGTAATTTTACGCAAAAAATTACATGTACAAGTTATTATCGAACTATAGATTATTCTGAGTATAGTGTTTAAAAATCAAGAGAGTTGAAAAAAAAATTTCATATTTGTCTTGAATCATATTTTTCTAGTTTTTATCTTTTCATCCATTCTAAACTGTTTTCAATAACTTTATGACCTTGTTGGTTTTCTTTGTATGTTATACTCAAACAAGAGGTCTGAATGTAGTACATTAATATATAATACAAATACTAATTTACAAAAAGATCACAAAGTTATTGAAAATAATTTATTAATGCTACAGAGATTATTACATTACCCTCATCATTACCAAGTTTCAGACATTATTGGTAAAGCTGTGATAAATACAAGTTTTAAAATAATTTAGAAGCTTGCCAAAAAATGGGAAATGGCATTTTCGATTGTTGAAATTCTCATAAGTAAAACTTGACATACAATTTGAAAAAGTGTGTCTCATTTAAAATTAAGTTATCTTCTGAAATGCATTAAATGCTTTCAATTCCATTTCCAAAAGAACAAGTAACCTCATTTTCTAAATTTCCGAAAATGGCCCTTTTTGTATTTTGGAGAGAAGTAAGAGAGAAAATTTCAAATGAAATCAACGATTCTTCCATGAGCTCTTATATCCTCTTTTTCGGATTAATTCTTGTAAATTCATAACACTGTTTAAAACAGAAAAAAAAATTATCTGTCCAACCTTTGCTATAATTCATTTCATTTAATGGGCTTCATTATTGGATTTTTAACCAGTTTTAAATTCATTTTGAAATTTTCTTTCTCCTCCTCAAAATTTTACTAATTCTCTACTGATTTTCTTTTTCTAATCTGAATTGCAATTTTCAGGGATCATCATTAATTTCTACATATACTCTGAATTTAATAATATATATTTTGTTTAAGTCTACCATTATACTGTTGATAATTAATTAACTTTTAGCAATTTCAAAGAAGTATAACTAACTTTTCAAACTGTGCTTAGTTTGTCCTTACGTGTTGGGTTAAGGGCTCTAATGACCTTGATGTTGGTGAGCCCTAAAGCCCCATTTTTTTAAAAAAGTGTTTGTTATGAATAAACAAAATAATTGTACCTCTGATTCAGAACATCAATTACTGAAAAATATTGTTTATTGGCACTGATGATATACCCACCCTCTGGAGAGGAATGTGATGACAGTTATAACAGTTAACACGATATCTTAATTCCATTCTTTGTCACTTACATTTAATGACAGAACAGAAGAAAATAACAATATTCTTTAGACTTGTATAAATTCACTATTAATAAACAATGAGAATTCGACATCTTTAGAAAACCTACCCCTACTGAAAATGTCATTTCAACTCTAATGATCGTTCCTCTCGCTAGCATGTTGTATTTCATTCTATATGTCAGACGTTATTCACAATTCTTCTTTTGCACCACAATGTTCTTAAAGAAATCAACACCATAAGGAACCCGAGTTTTTCTCCATTTTTCCTTCAGGTTGAGGCCTGTATTTTATATACTGGCTCTCAAGGTTCTTGCATAAGGGTGGGGTGTATTGTAATAATTAATATCAAATTTTGGGTTATTTTAATAGTTACGATTTTTAAACTACACATTCCAAATAATCTATACTTTGATAATATGTTCTTGTGGACTATCTTTTTTGTGTTTTATTAAATACAAGTTTTTTGATATACTGTTTATATTATAAAAAATAGCTAACCTTTTATTTCTATCTAAGGATTGTGCGGAGTCAGTGTTGCTCAGTGGGTAGAGTGCTGAGTTGCTGGTTCAATCCTCTGTAGATAATCCTCCAATAGACAAAATTATTCTGAAGAAATGTCACAAAATTCAGCTCAGAAATATCACTGCACAATCACCCATAAACAGCACTAACAGCAAGACACTCTAGCCAATAAAAAGAATATTTCTACGTCTTTCTCAAAAATATTTAAAAATACACAATCCAAATTACCTTTCAACCACCCAAGACTCGGAAATGTATTTAATTTATCCAAAAACTCTATAGCCTCTCTCCACTGGAGTCTATTCTCTCTCAAATGGAAAGTGCATTGCTCAATATATTGGTCGTAGGGGAAGGACATTTAAAATTAGATTTAAAGAACACATACATTATATGGAGACACTATACCACATTCTCACATTTTGCACTTCTTCCCTTTGAAATCCAACATTCATTCGACAATAACAGAGATTTCAAAACTTTAGGATTAGAAAATAGGTTTTAAATTAGGATTCAACTGGAGACAATAAATCAACTGGAGACAAAACTGGATCAATAAAATTTTGAAAAACCTTAATATTTACATCCTGAATCAAAACATTCTACAAATATCCACCTTCCTCTGCTTTGCTTTGACATTCATCAGATTTCCACTCATCTTTGTTCACTTATTCTTTCAATTTTTGATTGTAATTTCATAAATTATTTACTTATAATTAATTTTATTCAAAGATGAAGAATTATTTTTCATAAATCATACTTTCAGATTGGAAGAAACTTTGTCTTTTTCCTTTGTCGTTTATCTTCTGGAATGATGAAGGTCAAAGATGAAACTTTCACTTTTATGGTCTTACCACACCACTATTGTTCTTCGCTTTTGTATAAAACTATTTATTTACAAGAACATAGTCATGTCATTTCAATTTCAAGATCTCATGAAATATGTTTTGTTTTTTTTAATAAAAAAGCTAGAATACAAAATACTGTTCAGGGGTGCCCCCAAATGTAGCCTCTATTTACATATTTTTAATCTTCTGTTTGTAGTCTGGGGATGACCGACATTTCATTGAGAGAACTTGAAAAAGGACTATTTATGTTTATTATCCTAAATTAAGTTACTCTTATTGTAAATTCACTGAAAAAGTGTATGAGTTTTACTACTACAATAATATACCCAAATATTTGTATGAATAATTAGAGTTTTTCCATGAAGTAATCTAATAAAAATCAGTGAAAGAGAAGAATTACAAAAAAAAGAATTGATCAATGGAACTGTCAAGTTTTAAGCTTGGTTACCACTCAAAAGATATCTGTATACAATAAGGTCCAAAATACAAATAAAAACTTGTTACTAGATCAGAGTTAAATTTCGTTGGTGTCATAACATATTAGTTCAAACCCAAGTTGTTTATGCGACGGCATTTTTAAAACCTTTCTTTCATTTTATAAGTTGATTATTGAAATCAAATTGGTATATGTAATAGCCATGACTCTCAGCCATTTATTTTGTAATTTTATAATCATTGAATTGCCATTATAAATCCTGGACGAGTCAAACTGAAATTTTTCCAGGGTAGGGCAAGACATCATGGTGTTTAAAAGAAAATGTTTGTAAACTAAGTGATATGTAACTTCATTCTAGAGTATCTGAGTATGTTTGTGTTTACCAACAACTTTAATGTTTATTGTTAACTTTTTATACAGTTAAAACTCACCTGTAAGTGCAGCAATATTAGATTACATATTTCAAGTTATCACAGAATCTGATGCTACTATTATTTCTTAGTGATACATGTTGTTTAAAATTCATAAGGCAAATAGTAAAAATTTACATATCATTTTATTTTGTAATTTTATTTAATTAATGTTTACATTCAATAAACCTTTTTTGGTACATAATTTCTGCATTATATTCATTTTTATCCATGTTTTTCTATTACAAAAGGTGAGGGAGTGGGACATTCCCCCTGCAGGTACCCATTATGAAATACATCTAGCTAGTATTTTTTATTTCATAATCTTTTCATGAAAGTAAATACTTGAAGTAGATTTTTCAGAAGGAAGAAAGCTGGTGTATACTCATTTCAAGTCAGACTTTAATAGAAAATTAGTTTTCTTTATTAGTATGAGGAATATTTTCAAGAAAGGTCTTTTTCTGAAAGGAAATGATGGATATGTGAAAACCTCATTCCAAAATACCTTTATGTGATTGTCATTAATGAATAGAAATTAGAAAATTGAGGTATTATTCTGTACAACTATGTTCAAGTGGCAACTTAGGTTCAAAACTAATCCAGGTTGCCCAAGCATGATATGAGGAAAAGGTTATAAAGAAATGAACAGACTAGTCAAATATTGCCAGCTTTGCTCTCAAATATTTAATTGCTTCCATTCAAATTAAGTGTCTTTCTATTAATTATGTAACCTAAAATTTCACAATTTTTAACTTCTCCTTCAAAGGCTAACTTTAACACTCCTTGCAAATCACTTACCGCTTCAGAAAAGCATTTTCATTTAGTTCTCACTCTTTTTGCATCATATACACGTAGTTCTCAGACACTTCTAACCTTCACGATAATCTTTTTTTTTTTTTGTACCACTGTCAACCACTTTTATTCAACTTAATTGCTCTGTTATTCCCGGGTCACATTTTCAAGTCACATTTTCATATAACACAACTCAATGTTATGAGTAATAGCGGTATTTTTTAATAATAAATTGATAACAATAAGCATTTTTAAATAACATTTATACTGTAATATATTGGATTTAATATTTACGATTCGCGACCCCTGGACGACAGAACTGCAAACCGCAATACGCACGTGTATGAAGGGTTAGAATTCAGCAGGATTGCCAAATTGGAGTTGACGTTTTTGAAAAGGAAACATTTTGTAAAATTAAATATCATCTAATTCATTTGTTAGTGTGAAATCTAATTCATTATACCTAGGCCTACCTGCTGTTTTGTAAAACAATTGGACGACTATCGTCCGAGAAAGAAATGTTGTGGTTAGGAAGATTTTTACGGCCATTGAATCCATCAGTGGTAAACTTTTGGCTCGTACGAATAAGTCTAGCACACTTCCAACAGCAATTGTTCCGTCAGCGAAGTCGTCTCTTCAAGAAATGTTGAGTTTGAGGAAGTAATTTGTTTTGGGGAGGTGTTTTATGATTATTATTCGAACTATGAGCGTGAGGGAAGACAAAGAAGCTTTTTTATAGGTGAAGTAGAGAAGAACCTCCCACTGTGCCTAAAATCACTAAAACTGTACTCTAAAATAAAACAAATGAGAGGAAGTGTACATTTCACTTTTAACAAGTAGCCATGATACGATGCCCATTTATTCATCGTTTATTCAACATCAATTTTATTATCTTTCTTATTATAATGTACGCAGTCATGATTAATTTTCTCTGTTCACTCGTGGTGGAACCTGGACGATTGTGCAGAGAACGGACAGTTCACTTCCGCTGACCGTTGGACGGCGGCTGTCGTGGGAACGACATTGTCAGCGATGCGCCTTGGTGGCGAGGTTCTGGACCGACCAGTAAGAATGAGCATTGATGCCGTCATAATCATGCCATCTAATAAAATATATGTAATTGGCCCTGCCCCCTCCAAGACACTGTCCCTCCTTCCAGGTGGCCACGAGGCGAAGGGCTCGGCAGACGGGGGCAAGCCGCCTCTCCGATAAAACTCCTATTTTGGGTCTCTGTAATAATAATCTGTTTTATTCAATCTATTCATATTAGGTATCCTTCAGATACCCCTAGTTACTGAGTTCATAAATTGTTTTGACTTATTCATGCTAAGTATCCGATACAGACTTCTAATTATTGTATCAATGTATTCAGAAATTGTCTTGTTTATTATGTAAGAGTAAAAAGGTATTGGGTGCAGCTGTACCGATGGGATGTAGCTAAAGGGAATAAATAGTATTAAGTTTATTTCATGTATTCTTAAGAATGATCCTGGTTTCAATTTCATATCCTAGTCGATCCGGTATTTTCGTCATAGTGGGGGTTGCACCCACTCAGCTAGCGAGTAGCCAAGCGAATAGCCCCATAGAATTGATATTAGATTGAACCTACGAAAAGAATAAATTAGTAGGAATTATTTTGATATAAAGCAGAACCCCTGGCAGAACGTGTAATGCAACAGCCATTCTATATCAAACCAAAACACTTGACAATCTCAGATTTTTATCATTTTTGACCCTTTATATGTACTTACAGTCAGTGGCGGATCTATGGGGGGGGGGCTATAGCACCCCCTCATTGAACCTGAACTCTCAACAGATAAATGCATACTTAGTGACTTTAAACAATTAATAAATTTGTTTACTATTTAATATTGTTAATTGTTTATTATCTATTTGATAAGTTGACGTAATTTATTTAAAAGGTAATATTTATAAAATTTGTGTTGTAAAACCATGATTTTCGAACAGAAATGCTCCCCAGATCCATTCCCGGTTAGTCCCCCCACCCCACTTCACCAAGGTCCGCCTCTGCTTACAGTATCCACTAAAACATAACACAATAGATAATTTCTGATGTTTTGGACTTTTGGTTTACATTCCTTCAAAAATAAAAAAAACGTCTTATTTCTACGGAGCATTGGAGATTTTAAAAATATGTGATATTTTCAGCTTCAAAAAGGTCCTCGCAAAGATAAGTTATAGTTGAGATCATTTTCGATATTTGTTTCATTGTACATCAAACCAATCATTGTCGGCAGCTGTTGAATTACATTAATTGAAGAATGTCGAAATTTGTTTGTGGGTCGTAGAAAAATCTGTTCCTTCTCTAAATATTCTTCGATTTTTTATTCCCAGAATAACTAAATGTCCATTTTACAAGCTCGCGAGTATGAAAAACCTGATAAATGTGTACGTAAAAAACGTATAGAAATATTTTCGCACGTATCATCATCGTATCCTTTAATACGCAAATGTCCCAGAAAAATATTGTTCCTTTTACGCCGGATGCAGTAAATTACACGAATGAAGTGTCGTGATTTAGAGCACTAAAAGATGTTTTGACGATTTCCCATTATTTGATCTTTCATCTTGTCCTTCCCAAGATAACAGCATTTGAAAATAACTCGAAGAATAAAACTACTTGACTCATTTATTTTGAAAGAGTGTTACTTGACTACTTGAGTCCTAACAAATGGAAGTTCTGGCGCGTTTGACCAGTGACCATAAACAATATTGGAATATTGAGTCACATGATGTTCCAATGGGGATAATCTACACTATTCATGACTGTTCTGATGTTCTGCTTACATTTTTAAAGCTAAATATGAAACAGTGTGAAAATTGTCTACTACTAGCAAAAAGGGGAAATTAGTATGACATATTATCCAGGTAAATAAAAGTTTTGCCAAATAAATAAATAAAATTAAAAATGAATATTTTTTTTGAAACAAAGGCAGTCACAAACTGCGTAAGAACATGTGGAGGACAATAAACTTATTTACTCCCCAGAAGAAAGCAAGGGACCATCCCATCAATTCCGATCAAGGACCCTAAGGCAGAGGAGGATTGAAAATTTCAGCACACAATAAAAGTAAACATTCATATTATCATACAAAATGTTAGTTTCATTCAAGTAGCTAGTATTTGGAGAGAGATGGAAAAGTTGGAAAGAAAAGTGGGATACGGAGGTCCTAAATACAAAATCTCCCTAACCACCCAAAACACTCTCACCAGCCCTGGAGTGCAACAGAAATGTATACGTAATAATAATAATAATAATAATAATAATAATAATAATAATGAAATTTATTGGGATAGAACCATCATAACAGACAATAGACCGGATATAGTAGTCAAGAAAAAAAGAGAAAGAAGTACTCTTCATAGACATCGCCATCACCTACAACAATACTCTGGAACTATCGTTCAAAAATGAAATTACAAAGTACATTGACCTTTGCTTCGAAATAAAGAACATGTGGAAATATGACAGAATGAGAGTAATCCCAATAATACTGTCAAACATGGAAGTAGTCCCAAGAACCTGATCAAATCGTTGCAAGAACTGGAAATCAAACCACAAAACTTTCAACTTATGCAAAAATCAGTTATCTTAAACAAATCTCACGTAGTTCGGCGGTTACTATATATGTGATGTTTGTTGATAACACCTAGATGATTTCTCTCCAAAACAAAATTACCATAAATGTGGTTAAGACGAGCCTCTGACTCCCCCAACCACAAGAAACCGACAGAAAGTCGCGAACAAGATGGAAAATAATAATAATAATAAACAATTTGGATTTTAAAGATTTTCTCTTTATTGAACAAATATTTCTATACATTTACACAAACGTTTAAATTAATTACCACTGAATATCTTGTAATGTAATCTTCTGATATCTTCAAATTAATTACTTGTTACTTCCGGGATCTCTTCAATTTGTGGTTCACTTGTTTCTAGAACGAAAAAGAATTAATATGAATGTATGCCAAGAAAAAAGTACTGATTTTTGTATCAGATTTTGTAGTGCTAATCATTTAATCATCACTTAATATAAATTCAATTCTATATACACAAAATACATTCAAGAACATAATTCGTATCCTATAGACATCAAGTAATAGAAAAAGAACTAATTTTTAAATCTCCAAAAATTAGTGACATTTCCTAACAAAAGACTCCATCAAAGTAAATATTACCAAATATTTTCACAGTAGTATAATTTTCTTCCAATCGAAACACTCTTTTCAGTCAAAATGTGCACTATTTTGAATCGTCGCCTGCAAAACATTGAAATAATAAATTGACGCCCTCGTTTTATTCGTATTGTGCCTCGTAATTCTCCGTTCAGGGTTCAAGTTCGTGCTCAGATGCTGACAAGATATATTGTAGAGCAATGTTTTCTACACCTCACAATTACACAACCAATCAGTGATCTTTCGATTTAATTCCAACTCCAATACATATATTCCAATATTTAACTTTTAGGCCAGTATCCATATTTATATTTAGTGTACACTTGGAGAAGATTTACAATAAGCACAGCAACTTGAGTCGCAGAAATACACAATTAATAGATCAACTTAAAAGGGCGGCGAGTCGCAGAAGATATATTGCAATTCATATAATAACTTCAATGGGGCGATGAGTCGCGGAAAGTATACAATTAATACTACAACTTGAAAGAGCGGTGAGTCGCATGAGATATACTGCAATTTATACAATATCTTCAATGAGGCCACGGGTCTGAAATCAAACCCGGTAACTCCTGTTCTGATCTGAAGCGCTTTGACCACTGCGCCGCCCATTCGATCTTCGCAGTTGTTGTTCTTTGCTATCCAGACCTGCATTTCGGAGAATTTATTGATATACAGGATGCAGGCGAAACGGATCGGGTGGCGTTGTGGTCTTCACCCCTACAATCACTGCTGGAGTTCCCGGGTTTGACCATATATTTTTCTGTGACCGTTTAGGTCGTCAAAATTACCTCCAATGTAGTTTCACTTCAAACAGATATAACATGAAATACATATACGAGTATAAATCAGTAGCGTATCTAGGATTGGACGGCGGGGGCGGTCCGTACTGGACCTCATCAGGTAAAGGACCTCAAAATTGATCACCAAATAGTATTTAAACATTGATTTGAAATTTGAACATTGATATTATTCGAAACATTTTTAAAACCATAAACTAAATAATGGTGGAGATTTTTAGTATATAAAACTTATATTTCAATTATTTTCCAAACAGCAGTGCGTTGGACATGTACTAATAGTCAAGCAAACATTTTTGTGTGTGGGAGTCTCCCAAATATTCTTGCCCCGGGTCTCATGGGATGTTAGATACGCCATTAATACACACTCAATATTTGCACATAAGGTATTACATCCGCGTTAATGAAGTCTAGTTGCTAACTATTCACGAAACTTGGAAATATTTTCCAAAATAGTTCTTATTATTTAATAATTCATTCTACTGATTTTTATTATTGGATGAGGTCAATTGTTTTGTGATTTTAAAGTTTTATAATCAATTTAGATCGTCATTTGACTGTTTCTTTGACAAAAGTCGCATTGTCTTCAGTCACGTGATGCGGCTGCCATTTCCTTTTGGAACTATTTTCCACAGTTGTTTCTTGAATGGGAAAATCTTAATCGTTGCGTTCATTGGCCATGTTTTAGTGGATTTTTTTTCCGCTATATTAGGTGACGGTGATGTGTTGAAAGAGTTTTCAATTATAGAGGAAAACATTGTGTCTCGTTCTAAATTATTTATTTCATCAGAAATCTTTTCCGACCGCAAGCGGCCAACTTCAATGTTATAACATGAGATAACAAGTTCTATAAAAACTATTAAATATTCACAAATAATAGAATAAAAGGAAGTGAATTGCGTTTGAATGATAAAGGAGAATAAAGTACTGTAAAGTGAAAACAATTTAAATTGTGAAAATATTGCACGAATCTTTTTGAAATTTGGATGAAGAAAAGTGTAATAATCTTTTGTTTATTTCACGTTTTATGTTTTCATGTTAATCTATAAATTTAAAATTTTCTTATTCAATATTTTTATGTTTTCATTTTACATTAAAAATTTGATTACACTTTTCTTCATCTAAATTTCAAAAAGATACACGCGTGTTCCAGAGCGTCAGCTGCGTCACCATGTTCACTGTGATATCCCCTTCATCTTCCTCGCTATCTGCATCGTCACCGCTAGACATATCCGTGAAATACGAATCGTCCTTCTTCACTGTTCGTCTGCTACGAATCAAAGAGACTATTCGAGGAATGTGCTTCCGAACTCGATCCAACCTCGTTCGCGTCGAGCGCTCGCCCAGGCGCCGAGTTACATTCCGACGAACGTCCCTCCGCGCGTTTTTGAGCAAAATATTCTCTTTTGGTGGTATTATAAGCTGATAATTTATCACTAGAAAACTCCTGCTTTGCAATTCCATTTCTTTTCTTCCACAGATCCAACCACCTGTTGTGAGCGGTACGTGCCACATCACCGGTCATTATTTCGCACAGTCGTTCTGCCCTCTCTTTTAGAGAAGGACCATTGGGACGACCTTCTCTCTCCAGCATTTGTGCACTCCACAGAAACAATACTCTTTCGTATTGTTCTTGCTCCGAAAATTTCTTGTAATAGTTTCGCTTTAAAATAAAAGTGCTTTCGTTTGGGTGCCATTGTTTTAAAAAAATCTGTCGTTTGAAAGGAAAAGAAGTCCAATTAAAAGGTTCGGGGCAACAGCATACTGACCTCTTAGGAACGTCCAATTATACGCAATTTCTAGTGCACAAAATAAGAGTGATTCAATGACCGTCAAGGTCAGCAACTGTCTAACAACAAAATTAATGCATTGCAGAAATCTGAGGACTAACTTCTCAGGAGTGTTGTCCAGTAGCAGACTATTTCTAGCGGACGGTAACAACAATGATTCATTCACTGTCAAGATCGGCGGAACGCACTTCGTAACTTCGTCTTCAGAGACGAAATAACTCCGAACAATATGGTGCTGACTGATTCGGATTTGCGAATCCACTGTCTTCGAGTATAGTTCCGCGTAGTACCGCCGTAGCTGTTGGTGGCAGCACTTGCCCCGACACCAGCGCCGCCGTCGCCGCCCGACCGATCAATAGCGGCGCCACATCGCCAAACGGTGGCGATGGAGGTGGGAGATGCCAGAGGCAACGACTCATCCGCTTCGCGCATCCCAAGATGGCCGCCCACCCGCGGCGCCTTCGCGCTCCTGCACCAACCGCTCGCCCGGACCGCCGCTGTCCTGGTGTCGTCCGCGCGCGGCCAGCTTCCGCAAACGCACCGTCGCCGCTGCACCGCCCGTTGCCGCCACCGTGAGCGCGTCACGCACCTGCGGCGTCTGCGGGGGACCCCCGTGCGCCACCAGGTGAGGGTGAGTCGTGCAGCTCAGCACGACGCGTTCACGCGCGACGGCCCACACGCACGGGCGTGACCGTCCGCACGGGCGAGTCTCCTCGGCGGTGCCAGTGGTCCGTCTGACCGCACTACGCCACTCGCCAACAGCCCCGCACTGGTACGTGTTATTGTTCACATTTATTTACATCATTCTCTCACATATGGAGGAACAAGAGGCGTTCATTATTATTATTGTTATTATGACCCACTTAAAACAAATTATTATAATTGTCTCCTTGAACTACATTTCCCTTACTATCTATGCTATCTAAACTCACAAAACTATTTTGGCATTTTTTGTCAAATAAATAAACACGTTATACAACGATTTCATTCCTACATATTCATTTAATACTCACACACACAAGTTGGAATGTCAATTTTGATGTATTTGTGTGAATTTGTTCTCGGTTTAGAATTTCTTCTCTATTAATAATATTGTTGCGAGTAAATGAACGTAATCCTTGTTCTTAAGATATGATGTATTAATGATTTCATTATTTTCATCTTCGCATGTTGTTTTTGACTAAACTGTGATTTGTTTCCATTCATTATGGAAGCAGGAGATTTAGGTGATAATCGTAACATTATATCGAATTTGTATCTAAATCCTTTTAAATAGCAAGATGAATTTGTTAAATAATGTACATAAACTGAAATAATCGGATTCTGATGTCAATATCGTTAGGGAGGTCCTACTATTTGAACTTCATGGGAGGTCCATATAGTGCAATACATCTTGATAGCATGACATGACATAATTCTGCACATTTCTTTATTTGAATAAAGGAAATCACAGTTGCTCTGGATAATGTGAAGAAATCACTGATAATTAACCATAGCAAACTAGAATTGTCACCATCAATGAAAACATATTGGGTCGCCTCCTGTTTTTAATTACATGTACCATTCTAATGTTTCCAAAATGTCTATTACAATCAAGAAACTTATTTTGAATTCATGAATAAATAAAAATGCAATGTGTTTCGGAAAGGAATTTAGAATCCAAGTTCAAACGTATGGACTTGTTTTACTAACCATGCGGATACACACTTGCACTGAAGTATTTCATGGATTAAATTCGGAACATTTGTATGTACCTATTTAATATGCACGGTCAAACGAACATAAGGAACTCTTAATTTCGTCGAGGCCATTAGTTTTGGCAATCACTGGATAAATAAAAGAGGAACGCTGTCCGCACATGGGTCTCTCGTGATTGGTGCGCCGTGAGTAAAGGAAGGGGATTGGCCGAGGTCCACCTGTTGCCCCCCTGCGGTAACCGACGACTAGGCATTGATTGCTATGCATGGGGATTTCTTTTCGGCGAGTGCTTCAGTATTATGTAGATGTGGCTTGGGGTGGTTGAGAGGCTTTTTCAAAAGATTTCTTTATCAAGGTGAGAATTTTCTATACTAAATGATATTTGTTTTTGTGTACGAAACACTCGATTCTCGTGGAGTACACTACCGAAAATATTTTAGAAAATCTTATATCAATAAAATACATAAAATATAATTAACATCAAAAGTTAATACATAAGAATTGTGTTAAATTTTAATTGCTTGTTAGAATTGAGCAGGTATTGTGAGTATTTGTTACACATATTATTATTCATTTTTGGTAGTGGAAGTGTATGCAAATGACATTGTTTAATAGTTGAGAACACAAACATTATCTTATATGTTAAGGTAGTGAAGTGTTTTAGTTTTTCAATGCATCAAAACAAAAAGCAAATATATGCACATATCACATAACGATGGAATATCCATGGTTTATTGTAATTTAAACATGGAAACAGTCGGGAATTTGTTTTTAAGTATGGGGTTTTGCAACAAGTTTAATTTTAGTTGCCACAATAGTTCATGAAATCTGAAATGCGAGAACAATTTGTAAGTGTACAATCTGAGTTTGTCTTCCAATCTATCGAATCTCCTCCTTTACAGTTTTCAGAGTTACCGAATTACTCGTCTCGTTGTATTTTCCTGTCCTTACATTCATATTCCAGATTTCTCTTAAATCATTCCAACGCAGTTTGCTTTCGCACATTGTTTCCCTTTTCCTTAGTTCCATCAATTTTTTTATATAATCGTTAAACGAACCCGCGGTTGCACGGGGAAGTAGATTGTTTACACATGTGTCACTGTTCACTTTAGCTTCTTCGCAAACTATAGTTGTGACTCTCATATCGGTCGTATTTGTACAGGTCACCCTTTTATCAATCCACTCCTAGGTATACTATGGATTTCTCCCCCTTCCTGGATGAACGAGTACTTTAATTTCATCGGGAGTGTCCTTATTCATCTCATCGACCCCTACAGATAAGATGCCAATACTGGTTGTTTTCGAGTTTTATAACACATCACCCCCTCCTCACGTTTCTCCCCGACGTGGTACCCCATGAGGACTAAATTTGGACCTAAACGGCATTTTAGGCAGTAATTTTTGTCTTATTTTGAGTATCAAGTGCTCAAAATTCCATCGAGGAGTACTAAAATTATGTATTAGAGCTAGAAAATAGGAATGGGATCGGTTTATCGAAATATCTTGCAGTGATAATTCATCACGCACAAAAACAACAACATAGATTTGTTTAAAACAAGACACGCAGATAGACTGAAATTCTTCATTATACAGAGAGACAATGAGGATTCACATTCTTGCTCGCGTTTATCTTTTCTTTTTGTGCCAACATTCTTCCTTGAATTACCAATTTCTTAACATTGGTACCCATTAACAGTGGTGCAGGGCTCGCACCGACATTGCATATATTGGAGAGTGTGTTCTATAATAATAATAAGTATCAACCAGAGACTGTTTAAGAACAAAACTCATAAATTACATTTTGATCGAGTCATCCTCACAGACAAATCCATCCACCACAACCGTCCAGATATAACGTTCATTTACCAAAGTAGTAATACCACATTCCACATAGACATTGCAGTGCCAAACTCAAATAACCTATAGAAGACAACAGCTGTGAAATTTTCAAAATACATCCCCCTCTCTCAGAAAATTCATAGAATCTGGAAGATGAAACAAGTCCGTATAGCCCCAATAGTACTCTCTGCAACCGAGTAATTCCAAAAATTATACATTCCAGTTTTAAAACATTAAATTTGCCCAAACACATTTACATATCTCTACAAAAAGCCATAATTATTGCAACATCCCATATAGTTCGAAAGTGTTTATCTCTAGAAAATTGAAAGAGAAATGGACACTTGCCTCTAGACCCGTGCCATTTTATCAATCAGCGTTTGCTGAGAAAACAAAATAATAATAATAATAATAATAATAATAATAATAAAATGCCTTTATTACGAGACGAGGTTCACGCCACATGCTCTTGTGCCTGACTACCATTTACATACATACAACATACATATACAATAATATAAAATAATGAAACATTCATACAACATATACATGAATAAAAATAGACTAATAGGCAAGAAATACTTGGTAGGTAACAAGTTCATTTTACAAGATTGTCAGCTACAATTGTTAGAGGATTACCTAGCAATGTTAGAGGATTACAAGAAATTTAGTAAAATTGAAAGAATTCTCACGTAATTAAGTTTACATGCACCTTACGCTTGTTACTGGATATTTTTACAAACTTGTGCAACCTCGCTACGTTGCATCGGTGCAAAGCTTTACTCTGTCTTGGGGTTATTTTATCTCCTTCGGGAGACATTTTTGCACAAGTGTACCTTAATGATATTTTGTTCCTCTTAATGTGATCTATCACCCCTCCAATTTTTTACTTAGTTTTGGGACATTCTCTATATCTAACAAACTTTTGTCAAGAAATGTTAACACTTTTTTTGACTTTCTTGTGTCGATGTAAAACGTGTTAAGTCGCTTTTGACCAACAATCTGCCAACTTTGGGTCGAACCTTTATATCCTCGTCACCAGAATAGATTTAAGTGATCCTCAGGCTAGTTTATAGACCCATACTTTCGAGACCCTGTCATAAATTAGACAAGAAATGAAACTAGACAATTAATGTTGTGTATGCGACTTCTGTTTATTTTTATTTTTTGTCATGCTTAAAGTAAAAGTCAATTATGTGGTTCTTTGTCTATTTAATTTATTTTGTTTATTTCAGTTTGTCATGTCTATTAAATGTCATTCTGTCATCTGTCAGTCTGTCGTAGTCATGATGTCTTTTAAATATATTGCATTAGCTATATCGCTGTTATTCCCTTTGACACTACGAATTTGTACCAATTTGTTGTAACTATCTTGCTCCAAATACTCCTTTAAAAATGCATATCGTTTTCCACTAAATTGTGTCGTTTGTCATGTCTTTTCCTTTGCCACATGCACACAAGTCTGTTTGCTGTATTTTATTTATTTATTTTATGTATTTTGACGTGGTTTAGGTCAAGAGACCTGCTCTTCTCTTAACCGTTGGACTTACGAGAGAGAACTGGGAAGGAGAGATGTTGGTATAAAATCATGATACTGATAATTTATACTGAACTAGCTGATTACCCGTCGTTGCCCGGAATCTCTTTTACTCGTTGGACCAACGAATCCACTCACTGGAAGCCTCGCAGGTCGAACTTTTCCTTCCCATGCAAGATAGAACTGCGGCAGCGCGGTTGCACAATTTCATTAAAACGCTTATAAAATCTAAACCATTCGTCCAAACTTTACGATTTAAAGATGTTTTTTATCTTTGTTAACTGCACAAAACAAACAACCCATTAAATTTGATGAAGATTGGTTTTTTCCTTCTTAAATTCCTGACATAAATTGAAATATTTCAACACTTCTATTTTTCACAACGTTTTTTCGATACTTTAAATTAACCTTAGTAGATAGACATTAGATGCTGTCGCGAACTTTTTTGTAGAACCCTTCGAAGCGAACAATATTGCCACTCATAGTTGTCATCTATCTTCAACTTCATTTTTTATCTTTCTTCTCATTCATTTAAAAAATAAGAGTTCATAAATATGTTCATCCTGGACATCTTAACTATCTCCTTGCTAAATTTCGTCATGATCGGTTCTGTGGTTTAGTCGTGATTATGTAACAAACAGACAGACACGCTTTCGCATTACGGAATTATTATATTAGTATGGAAGTATGAATTATACTGAGAATTTTTTATACTCCCACGTGCAATTACTGTTGCTTTTAATTTATTCATTGAGTTAAACCGTTTCTTCTTGGTCTGCACAAACATGACATATTGTATGTACTCTCTCGTTTCTCTTCTTCCCATCTTGTCAGCTCTATACGAATATAATTTGTTTGGTATTTTGCAGCAGTATGTCCGTGCCAGTCGCTAATCAAGCTCATAACCATTTATAAAACGGTCAACAATCTTATCTATTCTGTTCATGTACCAAAGTAGTCATAACCAGTTGCGGATATATCGGATATATCGGGCAAAGGGGGCTAAAGCTCCCATATATAGCATTTGACCTGAACTCTTAACTGATTCAAGTTGACAAATGGCATACTTTGTAAAAGTGCTACCAGATTAATAATTGTTATTAGATATAATTGTTGAGGTTAATAATAATATAATTGTTATTAATGATACTAGATTGTTAATTGCTAATTATTTATCTGATGCATTTTATTTGAAAGTAATTTTTATAAAATTTGTGTTGTAGAATCATAATTTTTAAAGAAAAATGTTCCTCGGTTATCTTCCCCCCCCCATTGATCACGGTCTATATATCCGCCACTTATTACAACAGTTAATAATGAATTATAGCATATGAAAAACAGTGAATAATTAATTATACCGTTAAAAATGTTTAAAATGTTTTTGAAAAGGTCCTCCTTTATATTGTGTACTGTAGTTTTGCGAATGTTTTCGTTGAACAACTTCTTTAATTATTCGAAAAGGCAACTAAATTTCGTACTCTTCTTTTCCGTAATAAATTCGTGACACGTGTGACAGTTTTCTTTTCATCGATTCTATTAGAAGTTCCAAGGGAACGTATCTAAAAACCGTCTTTTCAGGCGACTATATTCGAGACGGTATTTTTTTCAATTTTACCCCCACTGGGCCCAAGTATTATTAGACGTCTTGATAGATACTCGTTTATTCTTGGACTGTTAAAAATTTTAAGGACACTCAAAAACACAACACAAGGTTGCTCACATTGCCTTAAATAGAAGTGTGGATAAAAAAAAAATATTATGAGATCCCCGCTGTTAAAGCTAAAAGGCGTATGTATGCAACTCGTTGTACGTTGCGCTTATCCCCCCAGGGGACTTACATCTAGTAAGTACGTGTTTGGCGAACACGGGGCCCCGAGCTGAGTCTGGCATTACTTCCACTTACTTGTGCCATGCTCCTTCCTTTCTCTTTTCTGACCTCCCTTGGTCACCTCTTGTTCTTTTCGATCCCGACGCTAGAAGGGCTAGGGTATCTTTCATTTTCCTCTCTCCTCTTCTTTTTTTTATTTTTTTTAATGTTTTTTAGGAAAGTGTTTTTAAATATGATGGAATTTCTGTTTTGAGTTGTAATGCAGGTGGGTTTTTAGTGGGTATGGCTGAGTCTTTCGGCGAGTCCCACACGCGGGGAGAGTCATGTTGGCTCTCCCTAGTACGTAACTGCATTTTCCCTACCTGTACAAGTTTTAAGGGCTCTAATGACCTTTGATGTTGACGAGCCCTAAAGCCCCACAAAAAAAAAACAAAAAAAAAACGTTGCGCTTATGCTTTTGCTATTAATGTCTTACACGGAACACACTTTTGCTATTAATGAATAGAACACAGATAATTAGATCTCACATTCTGTAGGAATATTTGAATGTTTACTTTTGTATGGTGAGACGACTTTATTTGTCTCCCCCATATCTTCTATTTGTAGGCAGCTTTAACTCGGTTTCATATTAAGCCTTAACAATGTAAATATGACATCAGAACAGTTATGAATAGTACATGATATTATACAATGGGACAATACATAACTCATGAACAATTCCCTACTAATATTGTTCGTAACTTATCTTCCGTTTCAAATAAATCACTCGAGTAGCGTCTTTTCTTGATACAAATCTTAATTGCTGTTATCTACAAAAGGAGAGAGTGAAAAAAGAAATATCAAGAAATCCTCGACACATCTTTTACCGTTCTAAAGTATAATTCTTCATTTGTGAGAAGTAGACCTCCGGTTACGCAGAAGAGGAAACTAAAATTTTTTTGGATAATGTATACGATTCTTTGTGTTTATTTGTTTCTATTTTAACGTTGTAATAATAATAATAATAATAACCACCCCAAGGGATACCGCCTTAACGAAGCACTGTCCGTGCAGGCGGTGGGAATTTGCGTGCTCTAATGAAGCTGGGGGCTATGCCGGCTGTAGCATAGCTACTGGTAGGGTCACCCAAGTCGGACAAACCCCGACGGAGTAGACAGACGACGGTATCCCACAACGAACTTTCTTCCTCCCTGGGTGGATTCCGTTCCTCTCCTCTTCCGTATTATTCCTAACTCACCCCATTTCTCCACCCCCCTCGAACCTTGCAGGGATACGTGTTTATACACCGAAGGATAGGTGGCGGTTGCCGATAATAGCTGTAATCCATAGCAATATGGAGCGAATTAGTAATGATAGCCTCGGGAAACTACCGCTGCCTGGGGAGCGCCAGGGCACGTCTAGAGCCGATGATAGGCGTGACAGCGTGCGAGTCGTCGGTGGCAGGGAGCCGGAACCCAGTCGGAAAAGAAGATACGACTCCAGGAAGATCTATCGTGGACAGCGATCTGGCAAGTCCACCTCAAGCCACTCCGTCTACGGATTTGTCCACTCAAGCTCAAAGAGGGACTGCACGTAGAGGAGGTCGAACAGAAGTCACGCGTCGAAGAAAATGGTCTCGAGAGATTAACATAGATGTTATGCGAGCATTTTACCATGTCAACGACTGTGATGACAAACCACGAACAGGATATCGACGTCTCCATCAGGAATTTAGTAGGATGCGGCCAGGACTAGAATTAACTGAACAAAACATTGTGGACAGATACAAGGCAATTGTTAATAAAAATTACCTGTCAGCAACTGAATTAGAGGAAGTATGCCAAGAAGGTTGGTCATGAACTACACCATCATCATATACTCCTTCAAAACCTGGAAGCCCCAGAACCTTCACAAGAAATATAACAGGAATCGGTAACTTCTATTGATGATAATCAAGGAAAACTTGAAACGTCCAATCAAGAAGTGGTTCCACACAAATGGGATGAGACCTCAGAGCGGTTTTTCAGTCTAATGGAACTTTACCGTGGCACAGAAGCTTCCAAAAGGTCTTGCATTCCAATATTAAACAATATTTCAAAAGCAGAGTCATTTATTACTAAAGTTATATCATACTTCCACAACATCTGAAGGGGTGTAATGATTTGGAAGAAAGCATGCTATCTGTATACTGTGCAGCTGTCATTGTCATTCAAGATAATGGACAAGGAACTTACCATTACCTAGACGATACTCACCGCAGAATAACAAAAAGTGAGAACCAGCTTGGAAGAACAGACTTGAACAAAACGTAGCCGAATTTCGAGCAAAAGCTGACCTAATCTCTGAATACTTGAAAAGGGTCCGCTCAAGAAAACTGAAAAAGAAACTAACCCAAATTTGTTCAGAAGCCGGTATTGATCTAGAGAGCCACCAGAATCTTGTAGAATTGAAAGATGTTTTCAGACAGAAGACGAAGTTGAAGAGTGCGAGGCTGAGACGGTATAATGGACTGACTAAACGGAAGCAACAAAATAATGATTTCCAGAAGAACAGAAGAAAATTCTTACGAGACGTGGAATCTGGGATGCGGGAGGAACCGGAAACTATCGAGCTAGATTCCAACAAGTTCCTCGAGTACTGGAGTTCCATATGGACTGAAGTCAAACACTACAACCAAGACGCAGATTGGATAGAACAGTTGGAAACTCAGCTCTCAGACTTACCAGCTATGACTGTGAATGCTTTCAGCACAGAATAAAACCAGCAAATGGATAACCCCCGGCCCCGACAGGATTAACAACTTTTGGTTTAAATTCTTTAAAGCTGTGCACGAGCCTCTAGCTTGCGCTTTCACCAAAGCCCTGTGTGACCCGGAAAGGGTCCCTCTACATCTCACAGAAGGGAGAGCCTACCTCCTGTATAAGAAAGGAGACTTCTCAACCCGAGAATTACAGACCCATTACATGTTTGTCTGCATTCTACAAGCTATTCACTGCTATGGTAAACAATAAAATCTACCATCATTGTGAAGTTAATGGATTAATATCTGCAGAACAAAAGGGCTGCATCAGAGGAGCTATGGGGTGCAAACATCAATTAACAACAGACGTTGTTGTCTTGAAGCAGGCACAATAAAGAAAGAGAAACTTACACACATGCTTCATATACTATTCTGATTCAAAAGAAATTTGATTCTGTGCCACATGATTGGTTGATCAAGGTTCTGGAATTCTACAAGATCTGCCCGAGAATCAGGAATCTGCTACAAGCAATGATGGCAACAAGGAGGACAACTCTTCAAACAGGCAATGTTGACATTAGCTCCATAAACATCAAGCGTGGTATTTTCCAAGGCAACTCTTTCTTATCAATATGGTTCATTTTGGCTTTAAACCCCCCTTTCTACATTATTAAAGAAAGTAATATTGAATATAAAATCAATTCTAGAAAGAAACAAGTAAGATTGAATCACTTACTCTTCACGGACGATCTGAAGCTGTTGGCCGAGTCCCATGAGAAGCTCCGCTCGTTAATGGGTATTGTGAAGCGGTATTAATGGGTATGGTGAAGATTAATGGGAAATCTTCAGGGAAGACATAAGAATGAGTTTTGGCCTTGATAAGTGTGACACTGTGAGTATACAAAGGGGCGAAATGGAACTAAATGATGAACCTATTGAAGAAATAGAGGAACGTAATCCAAAAGCTCTATATCAGTACCTTGGAATACCACAGAGTAGCAAAATTGATCATGCACACCTCATGAATGAATTTACGAAAAAGTAGAAGAGGCGTCTAAATAAATTGTCTGGGGCAAATATCATCACAACCATCAATACCTGGGTCATTCCTGTCATGACGTACTCCTTTGGCATAGTAAAATGGTAAGACACGGATCTGAAAGACTTAGATTGACTAGGAAATTGTTGAATAAGTTCAGATACCTACACCCAAACTCTTCTACCATTAGGCTGTACTTGCCTCGAAAGGAGGGTGGACGTGGGTTGTTAAATATCCTCAAGCTATATAGGAACCAAGAAAATAATCTTAGGACCAAGTTCATGCTCTCCAATGAAGAAATAATGGTGATGATTGCAAAAGCTGATGACAAATATACACCCCTTAACCTAGGTAAAACTAATCAGCAATGTGAACCAATGAGTACGAAAGAAGATGGAAAGAAAAAATGGGAAGAAATGGCACTACATGGAAAGTTTCCAAAGTTGTTGAAAGCTGTTGTTGAAGATAGGACTATGTCCCTGCAATGGATCAAGGATGGACACCTTTACCCTGAAACAGAAGGGTTTATGATGGCCATTCAAGTTAGAGTGATGAGGACAAGAAATTATGAGAAACATATCCTCAAACTCGATGTTTCTGAATCAAGTTGGAAGTGCGGAAGGCCTGGTGAATCCATCGAACACGTTATGGCTGGTTGCTGATCTCTCGCAGAAAATGCTTACTTAAGCAGGCATAACCAAGTGATCAAGCTAATTCATCAACAACCTGCTATGGATTACAAATTATTAAAACGGGATGTAACACCACCATATTATAAATACCAACCTCCAGCCGTACTTGAAGATCAGAAGCACGTCCTCTATTGGGATAGACCTGTGCTGACAGACAAGACAGTGGATTATAATCGCCCAGATATCCTTCATATTGATAAGAAAAATAAGACAGCCACCATAATCGATATTGCTGCTCCGCTGACTCACAACATTACTGCAGCCGAATCAGAAAAAGGAAATATGAGGACCTAGCGATTGAGATCAAGAATATATGGAAGTTATGCAAGGTTGAAATTATCCCCTTAGTGATATCCGTCGAAGGTATTTTATGGAAGAGGTTTCAGAATAATTTGGAAAAGCTGGTACTCGAAGGTTGCACAAAAAACTGTCCTCCTGTAGACATGTCACATCGTCCGAAATTTGTTGAATTAATTTATAACATACAGGCCAGGATAAATTTCCTTTCTGTGTCGATAAAACCCAAACCCTATACCATCTATGGGGTGGGTGAATGTTTCCAGTTTCTACTGAGAAATAATCAATAATAATAATAAAAAGTCATAATAATAATAATAATAAAATGCGTTTATTACGTGGCGAGGCTCAAGCTATCAAGTCTGCTCTTCCACCTGACCACTATTTGCATACATACAATACATACACCATACATATACAATAATAAAAAATAAAAAAACATTCATACAACATAAAGATATATACATGAATAACTATATCTAAAATTTGAGGATAAATTCTATTTTACTCTGGAGTAACAATTAAGGGATCATCCCGGCATTTACCTGAAGCAATCGAGGGAAACCCAGAAAAAACTCAATTAGTACTGAACTCAGAGTTACTGAACTTAGTACTGAACCCAGATAATACAAAAACTTACAAACAAAATGAAAATAAACTATACAATTATACGTATCAAAATATACATATGAAAAGTCATAAGAAATGTTACATAAGAAAAAATACGTCAGAAATGTTACATTGGATATTCCATTATAATGTTTAATGTATTAGAATTACAATTTATTATAACTATGCAATGCATTTGAAGTTTTCACACTAACATTAATACATCACGTCTATAATTTTATGTGCTCTAATGAAATATAAAAACTTAATTAATTAATGACTTGAACACCTCCTATAAATGAGGTTATTATGATGCATTGCTACACAGACTGTATGATACATTTTAATGATATATTTATTGCTAGATATATAAAATTAGAAATTGAATCATTTTTTAAAAACAAGTAAATTCTACCGTAAATACGCAATGCGTATTTAATTGGGTCATCCGTTCACTCAGAATCGCTGCGCATAAACGGACTGACGGACGGACGGACGGACGTTATGCCAAAAACAAGTTTTTCATAATCAGGGATCATCAAAACAGATAATTCCGTCATAATCTCGCTTTCAATTTTTTTACGATTACAAAACTTTCTATATATGACGTATATGAGAAAGTAAAAAAGGGATGTCAGATTTAACTATGACAACGTTAAGTGACCGATGTCTGTTTGTATCTCCTGGTGTATGTAACAAGACTTTCTTGTCCGCAGATCTCGTCGCTCCGCCACTGATGCATTTTTGGATAGATAAGCGCAGTGGGTGCGGCGGTGGCGGTGGCTACGGCGGGCGGCGCATGCCGTTGGTGGCGGGGGGCGGAGTGAGCGGGCCACAGCGGCGGCGGCGGCGCGCGCGGAAGCCTCCCATGGCGGCAGCGTTGGCGGCGGCGGCCGCCCCGGTGCATCGCTGCCCTGCAGCCGCCGCACACCACCTCCAGATGCGCCCTTGCCGTCGCGGCGCTCTGCGACAGCTACATGCGTGTCAGCCTCCAGGATGCAGGTACTCCAGCTTCGTCTGCATAGGAATACATGAACGAAGAAGTGCATAACGACCTTTCAAAGTAGAGAATATTTTATTGTACTCCAGCTTCGTCTGCATAGGAATACATGAACGAAGAAGTGCATAACGACCTTTCAAAGTAGAGAATATTTTATTGTACTCCACATTCGTCTGCATAGGAATACATGAACGAAGAAGTGCATAACGACCTTTCACAGGAGAGAATATTTTATTGTACTACAATCAACGTCCATTATACAATCCAATCAAGTAAATAATTACGACCTTTTATGGGCGCCTATTATAACATTATTTAATTTAGAAAGGGGTTCAATCAGAAAGTAAGCCCCACATTGGTTAAAGCCAATTATAACATAATTTAGAAATGAGGGGTCAAAGACGATGATTCATTACCACTTACCTCACTCAATTTACTGGCTTCCACAAAACTGCGTTTTTTGCCCCACTAATGACAGAAACAAAAAACGAACTCGGGGTTCGACCCATTTTAATGGTCGTGAAATACACCTCGTTCTTAGTGAAGGAAACACAACATTTTGTAAAATTGACTTAATTATTTATTTGCACTAATAACCTTTCTAAATAAACACTCATCATAAAATGCAATGCTAAAATACCCCCTTTAAAATCCCCCAAAATGCATAGACATGATATTCAGTGATACAATATTACATATTGGTTCTTCTTGATCGTTGCGTTTTAACCCTGAAGTATTGAAGTTAATGTTCATATTTTTAATGACAAAGAGAACCTTTGATAACTTAATCACAAGACTAGCCTGATCTGGCTTAAGATCGTGGGCCATAATTACTTCATTCAATTTAATATGTCTCAAAAGTCTTTGGCGATTGCGCACTCTTTGTTAGAAGTTCACTTGATGTTGACATAAACGCTTGCAGCGCGCCGAACGCAGCAAGTCATACAAGTTACCTTAGCAAGTCATACAACAGACTGGCTTCCCGCCACAGAACGTCACGTCTTACGCTCTGATGTCGCTGCCCCTTCGCCATGTCTGCTGGTGGCGATGCTCGCTCAATCCTCGTCGACACCGCGGAGTAACTCTCCCACTCGGAACGGTGGAAGGTCAATGGCTTGATCACCCCGCTCAACTTGACGAGAATTAGTATTGGCGGTATGCCACAAAACTGTTCATTGTCAAAAATGTTTATCACTCGCGAAAAGTCAGTTTTTAAAATGATAGTTCGCACTAAGTTCACAAACTGCGCCCGGACGCTGTTGGCGAGCTTCGAACTCAATTGATTCGTTATTCGCCGTACGATTAAAAACAAACAAGTGAGCATCTGATTGTCATCACATAATCAGAAGCAACTTTCCGGCAAGATCCATTGCTCGACCTCGGAGATTTTCAGAGTGGACATCGTCTGATATCTCATCTCGTAACAAGTTCATAATAATCTCATAATCATGAACTCCTAACACCTCCACCTCTAAAAAATATCTCTCCATCTATCAGGAATGATCTTTGTCCTCGTGGTGTCTGTCCTTAAGTAGTCGTTTTCCCCCCAAAAAAACTTCCAACTTAGCTCCACCCTTCTCTGACGTAGCGATTTTTGGCGGCCAATGGCTATCAATATCTACTCCACGTGGACTAATCCTGATTCGATTGTCATGAAGTGACATAGGTTGTTTCTCAGCCAATGACCGTATTTGTTAGTACTCCTACTTTTTCCTTCGTATTTTTTCACCCGTCTGTTCTCCGACGTTTTCTTGTTCCGAAACCCTCATCTCTCCTCACATCAATGCTTCATTTAGATGAGACCTTTTCCTCAGCATTCTATCAATGCCTTATTTCGTTTTGTCATGTCTGTTAAATTTTCTTATCATCTCCTTCCACTCCAAGACCCAGCACTTATTTTCATGGTCACTTTCCCACTCCACGAACCCGTCGTGCGTCTCTCGTCACAATTATTCTTAACGCTCGGAACGCGCCTAGGCGGTTAGTATCCCCCCTCCTTTCTTCTCCTCCCACGCCCCTTCCGTCCAATGTCACTTGACACGCGTTATCCATGCACAATGGATAGTTTTTTCGTTCAACCGCGTCCTTCCTTACAATTAACCAAAAATATACCCATGTCTCTTCACAGCTCTGCAAATGGAACTTTACCTTCTCGTGCAACGCTAGCACTTGTCTCGGCTTCCTTTACTTTTATTTAATATTCGTCTGGTCCTTCTCGCCTGGACTTGTCGTCACCCATCGATTTCTTAATTTCAAATGGACTTGTCAGGTAGCTATTTACGCTTTACTTTGGATACTTCCCAGACGCCTCTCCTAAAATTTCTAAAAAGCTTTTCCATTTTACGAAAATACTCGGGCAGCTGCCTGTCGTAAATTCTAGGTCACGTCCACGGCTCCCAAGCGAAGAACCGATCCTTCTCCGAGCGTTGTTGTGTTTCCTTCCTCCTTCCCCCTGCGGGCGCGGCCACGAACCGCTCTGCCTGCGCGTTTCAATTACTCACAATTATTTTATTTACCGCTTGATTTAAATCGAGTGTTCTTAATTATTTGTTTCATATTATACAGAAACAATTAACAAACAACCTGCTGGCCGGAACGATATACTATCGTTCCGGCCAGCTAAGGACCACGAATGACGAGTACCAGTAATATATATGGTCCCCACGGTGTCAGCGTGATCGCTCGTTACCAGGTCATCCCGGGTTCGATCCCCGGGCGGGGCAAGATAAAATTTGTAGCTTTTCATTTCCATGTCTCAGTTTAAATAGCTGGGATGTGTGAAAATTCCGCCCTCTGCGACTAACAACCGCAGTTGTAATACTCGGATACAGCTTCGATCTGGATCCTATGTAGACGCTGTTCCTTCGATCTCGGTAAAAATTACGATGGGTCTAGTGAGTAAAGTCACACAAAAACTGAGCCCTTCTTGGCACTCGTCTATATATAAAAAATGCGTCCATAAAACGTCGCAAGTGTTTAATAATTTATTTAATTAAAATATATTATTGTATTATAATATATTGTTGTTATTATATAATTATCACATAAATTAAAAATTATTTTTGTTTGACTTGAGCTTACACTCGCAATATTTTATGTCACTTGATAATGGTAACAATGTGAACCGAAACGACGTGAATTTTAAAAGTTCTTTTTATTTTGTTCTCGTGTATTTTATTGTGATCATGTATTTCCACTAAGTATACAATAATATAGTCCGCTTTAAAAGGTCGTTCATTATTTATTCATTCTATGTTTTTACTTAGTTTGGAGTACGAATTTTATCATCATCTTTTACTTTCCAATTGTACAGAACGTATGTAAGAAATAATGTATAGATCGAAAAAAAGTTTTCAGATCTCTTCGGATCTTTATGAATTTGGTCCCAAGAGAGCCTATTTTCCAATTTTGGCGATAATGTCCAATGTCGCATTTGTGTATGTATGTGTGTGTTAAGAATTTTGTTCCCCCGATAACTCACAAACAAATTGAGGCATCGAAACCAAACTTGATATTTGACTTTGAATACGTTGGGAATAGAATCCTATTTCTGGACAGAAGCTCATACCGACTTCGTTTACACACCGCGCTCCATTTCCCGTTTCTTAAAATTCAAAACTTTGAAAATATAAATATAAGCATTTTTATTGTTCTGTTAATTCTGCGAACAGATTGCTAAACCGCGTTTCTGTAGTTCCGAACCCTTTTGGAGATACAGCGAAAACTTATTACGCAAAAAAGGGTTATCTGTATGGCTTCTTTCTTACATGGTCCTATAAGGTAAGTGCAAAGAGTTTAATGTGGAAGATAAAGTTCTTGAATTTTCAGATATGTGGTTTAGGAGTGTACTATGTCAAATTGTGAGGATCAGTATGTTTAAGGCGATTGATCTTTTAAATATTATATGGGTTTCGTAATTATTTTATATTATTAAATATTTTCCTAATGATTTTTTCTATTTTCGTATAGTTTTATTGCAATTTCTCCTTTTTGGAGTGAATTAAAATTGTAAAGTTGAGTGGGACACACTCCAGATTTTTTTGTTTCATGGTTGTTTGTTAAATTGACACTTGAATCAGTTCCAAATGTGTTAGAGTTAAAATGTTTATTGTTGAAAATCTTATTGTTGTAATTAATTGTAATAAAGTCGGTATCGAAAAAAACAGTGCACGTAGCGGTGCAACATCATTCACAGGCATATTTTATTATTTCAATAGCTCATTTAATAGTATAAGTCAATTGATGGATTTTAAAATTATACATTGACTTCTTTTTATTTATGAAGATTTAATGAATTAACAGGTCTTGTTGATTGTCTATAAAACACACAATTTAATAGCTCAATTAGAAGATTGAACACGATCAGAAAATAGATATTAATGATTTCACTATTTGCGAACGAAAGTGGCGTCTAACGTCTTACGATACTTCCCCAAAGTCTACCTAAGCTCTTAGTCACCTATTGGATCCAAAAAAATTGACAATGTTACTTTTTTTTAATTGATTCATTATTATTTTAATGCAATTTTTCGTTTGAAGTGCTTCACTAATAAAACAATAAATTAAATAATTTTAAACAAGCTTATATTAATTTCATGTACTAAAACGAATAAAATAAGTTTAGGTTTTTATTAAAGTAATGCAATGTCAAATGCTAATGCCTCCATACATATTTCACATTAGTAGATCCCAATACGAATAAACGTACTTTCTGTCTTTATCGCTAAATGTGAATTAATATAAACGTAGGCTTTCGCGTCCGGAGTCAATAAGAACTCGTTTGCAATAAAATGTGTTTATTTATTTATTGATTATTAATATTGCTTATTCACATGTTCACAATACTAAAAACTTTCTAAACATTAACTTTCATTAATGTAAATAAATAGCAATAATAATTTAATAGAGTCCGTGTGATACACCTCTCGATAGCATAAACACCTTTGGAGGAGCGTTCGTAATGATAAGAAGTTCCTTCGCCGGTACAACGAGGAGGTGTAGGTTATGCAATTCGCTATAGTTATTTGTATGTAAAGATTATAACAGGTGCACTTAACGATAATAAATTTATTGTCGAAAAAGCTGTTACAAACTGCGTGGAGGACAATAAACTAATTTACTCTCCAGAAACCATCAAAGGACCATCCCATCCATTCCGATCCAAGGTCCTAAGGCAGAGACGTACTTATCATTTCAGCACACTCATAAGATAGGAATAAAAATAGTTCGGTACGTGTTATAATCTTATCAGAATACCAACAAAATTGTATTTAATAAAACATTAAAAAGTTATTTCATAAGTACGTATTATTATAAAATATGGAGTATTCGGAAAATACTGTTCATAAATCGTAACTATAAGAAAAAAAACGAAGTTCGATATTTATTATCTCAATAGAACCTAGCGAGTCTATCCGAAAGAAACCCGAAGAAAACCCCGGGTGAGGATGGAGCGAGGAAGTGAAATCGAAATGTTTGTTGGCAGCGTTGGAGGCGGCGGCGGCGCTGGTGCAGGAGCCGGAAGCCTGGCCTTGGAGTTGGACGGTGTGCTGCTGGGTCTGCCTCCAGAATCGCCTTCAGCAGAAGGAGGGCTCCCTGCAGAAGAGAAGAAATGTCGGCTGTGGACGGCGTGCATCATTGCAGCCATGTTTGTGTTCGGCGCAAAATTCTATTTAGGTCCCCAGGTAAGCGATACATTTTTTTTCCAAAATCAAGTTCAGACAAAATATTTGATGGTTTTGGCGGTAGTATCTTTTTGAGGTGAAAGCATTTCTGGGGTTTGACCGCGTCCTGTGTTCTTTGTACACAACATTTCGCGTGGCAGCTGCAGGCATCTTCGGATGAGTCGCTCCGTGGTGGGTAGCGAACAGGAGCGGCGATAGGGACCTTAGCCGCGGGTGGGG